>CM034147.1:21303594-21469178 GCA_019776745.2 Taxus chinensis
CATGGATTGAAGTTTGAATGACTTCAAGGTTCCAATTGAAATTAATTGTATGTATCCTTAGTCAAATAAGTAATTAAGCATCTAAGTATTACATAGAACATGTGGCTCCAAGAGCCCTCTTGGCAGCTAAAACGTAGAAATAAAGACAAAGTAGTCATGACCTAGTTTGGCAACGACTGAAAGAAACAGTTTTGTCATCCATTATTTTCTATTCCCCTTCTTTAGATTCTAATCATAATAAGGACTGAGTTAGTAAATAAAATATTCAAGGTGTCAAGGTGTTAGTTTTAGTTGTTAAGTCATTTAGCTCATGACCCTCTAGTGTCAAAATTTTCCAATAAGTATTTTAAGGTTTCCACACCTCGTTGGGAGATTTGGCTAACTCTATGTGAAAAAAATGAGGTCAAAGAGCACAGAAAAACAAAAAATATCCAAATTTGAGCTTCATCACCACTTATAATCAACTTAACTTTTTCTACATCTGTATTAGTCTCCTTTTAACCTATTTTGAATAGTTCAATCCTTTACTTCTTAGTCAATAGAGATTTTTGATTCCGTTCATGGTAGTTAAAGGTGTGTAAGCGGATTAATTGAACTTAGATCCATTATTGTACAAAGAAAATTTGAGGTAGTGTCTGTAGAAACAACCAACCTAAACTTGTGGAAAGAAAGAAGAGAGGAAACACCTTGTACACCCCCCGAAAACTATTCAAGAAGCTCCCCCCCCCAAATAGTGGCACTTATAACCTAATATGTTTTACAAAAATAAATAGGTCCAATGCTTGGGAATGAAAAATATTAACTTTTTTTAAAAAAATGGCATTCAATATCAAATATGAATCAAGTTCTCTAAACAAATTACTTCCCCCCTCAACACATCCCTATTTAATGAATTTGCACTAAACTTGAATTGTTAGTTTTTTTTACTGAACTAAATTTTTAGAAAAAGGAGGAGGTTTGATGAACCAGGCTAAACGTCAGACAAGAAGGTCTTCATTGCTGCCCTGCAATTACTGCAAATCTGAGTGTAGTAAACAACCACTGCCATGGGACTCAAAAAACAATGCCCTGAATAAAAAAATGCAATGCGTGTATGGGCTATTAGAAGCTCGGTTGCCAGATCTAAAATGCCTCTTGATTAGAAACACAACCCTTTGCAATTCTAAATAGCATGCCAAAGCATTAATAGAGGTGAAAATTCGTTTCACAAGTCTGAAAAAATGCTAGATCTGGATAAATATTCCAGGGATCCTGCAAGAATGATTTAGGGCCTGCAAAAGGCAATGTCTAGACCTATTTGTGTTCTATGTGGGCCTATAAATATCAGAATCCTAAAAATAGGCTATATACCCAAAAAATAAGAAAAAAAAGTACCAAATTGTTGGCATGGTGTCCTAGTAGGTGATATCATTGATGCAAATCCACATTAACGAAAAATTTAATGTTTTAGAGTGATTTATGATGATGTTTGAAGTGCTAACATACTGGTTCAGATGTCTATCAACATCTACAGTGAGATTAGTGATGCATACTTGATCTAGCAAGGCCCATACAGGTTCCTAAAAGGTTGTGTAACTTGATAGTGTGATCTTAGTGTATGTTGAGAAGCATTTGACATGTTGGATAGAAGTTTTTGATATTCTTGATCACTCACAATATTTGTATATTGCAGTACAGATGGTTCTCCTGTTACAGGTGCTCATTGGGAGAAGATATGGCTTCTTGGAAGAGGTGATAGGTGGTTTGGAGAGTATTTATCTCATGGAAGTATGAATTAGGTATATCATGGAAACTAGGTATGGTTGGGTCATTTTCATAGGTTATATGTTCAGTTATTGCATTAATTAGTTAGCCCTAGTTGTTACTATGAGAATCTAATATGCAAGCCTAGGTAAGTTTTAGTTAAGGAGAGAGAGAGTGAGACAATAGAATTGACATTATGATGAATGGAGATATTATAAGGATGATTATAAATGCTCTTAGAAAAATTTTAGGTGCCCATGTTGTCTATTAGATATGAGTGATTTTGTGAGACAGGGTCAAGAACATGTCCAAAGCAAGCTTGAATTTGAACTTATGATGTTCGTTGTGAATCATGTGCTTTGCATGGGACCTTCTAGATTTTAGGGATGCTTATAAGGTGATTTGATAAGTTTTCAAAAAAATAATTAGGTCAGTTTAAGGTCGCCTTTTTATGAACAAATGTTAAGAAGGTAAAAAAGGTCAAAAACCCTAGTTAAACCCAAGCTAGGAGTAGTTTGCAAAAAATAAATTATAATGACCCAATTGTGATTGAAACTACAAATATTATGATTTTATGTTGTAGAAAACTCCTCAAGATTCCCAGAAATGTATGGTTGATGTCATGGTGATGAGTGGGCCCCACCTAAAAATACTAGTTTCTAGGGAAGAAGGTGATAGAGAAAGATGGTCCAAAGGAGGAGCATGCAAAATTGATGGTGCATGATTTATGGGAGATTTACTTGATGTAAATGGTGGTTTAAGGTCATGATTTTGTAGGTACATGGTGTTTTGAGGCTCAAGCATGTTGACTAGTCAAAGCGTAGTTTTGGGATCTCAAATAACAAAGTTCAGTGTTTTGGCCATAACAAGATCTAAATGTGGAGTTTTTATATGATTCAAGTTGTTTTGGAAAATATAATCATATATATTTCCATAAATATATTTATTTCCTCATTATGAGGTGATTTGGAATGGTTTCTAGGGAATTCTGTTAGTAATAATGTTTTTGGCAGTTCAGGACAAGATCAGTTTTGGTGAAAATTTGATGTTACTTGAAGCATGAGATGGATTTTTTGATACTTCATGTCACCTGCAATGTAACAAGGGATGAAAGTGGCATCCAATTAATCCATGTAGAGGTCTTTACTACATGTACATTGGATTTTATGACATAACCATTGGAAACAACATTTTTGGCAGGTTGATTTGGTGAACGAAAATCTTGGTGAGGTTTGAAGTAAAAGATGTTTCATGACTTCTAACATTGTTATAATTTTTATAAAGATTCTTACATTTATTTTTTGTTGTCACATGGCATGTTTTTTATTCATCAGTATTCATTTTTTGGCATTATGTAGTTTCTAGGGTTCCAAAGGGTGAACGAAAGAGGTGTTTTGAAGATTGTAAAGGAAACTAGGCACATTAAATGAAATAATTTTATTAGTGTATATTAATTGTGACCATGTATGAATTTTTTATGATATTTTAAACATGTATAATGGTTCATGGGTCATGACAAACTATGGTACTCATGTTAGGGTAAGTTTAAGATTTTGCCCATGGGGTTTTGAGCCATTTTTGGCACATGTAATGAAGTTTTTGGCTAGCCGGACCTAATTGGTTAATATGTAGCTATTGTATTTCCTTGATTTATTATTTGAAAAAAATGTATGGAACTTTTTTTTCCTAATTTTGAAATGTGAAAGGCATATAAAAATCATGTTCTTGGTGATTTTGTGAACTAGTGAAGTGTGTACAAGGTGGAATGACCTATGTGGATGTTGTTTGTAGGTATTGGAGCATGAATTGAGTTTTATTCAAGTGTGTTACAGTTTGATAAAAAATAATATAACATTAGAGAAAGGGTTTGAAGAATGTTTAAGTTATTGAAGAGCTTGTTTTGAGAAGATTGATCACTCGGGGTTTGAGTGAAGGAAAGCAAGGTGAATATTATATCTCCATCAATTGTGGTAGAAAAAAAAAGATATATACACATCATAAGGTCTTTGAGTGTATTTTTGATCATCTTGGGGGGTTGTAGCCTCCTTGTGGATTTGGTGATATACTAAATTATGGGTTAGTGTTCCTTATAGGGTTGGTGCTCTACTAAACTAGGGGTTGGTGTTCCTTTTGGGGTTGGCCCCTCACTAAATTCAGAAACATATCAATATAACATAGTGTTTTAGCTGATTTTATTACCCTTGAGGATTTCCCACTTATATCTTGTGTTCTTATGGTGTTACTTTACTTTCTTGTTTATATGCTTTATTGATGGTTTATGGTGTGCACACATAAAAGTTAAATAAGTGGTTATTATAAGTGAATGAATATGGTATTTTTGAGTTTCATATATGAATTATAATTGAAATTTTTATAAGGACTGATTCACCCCCCCTTCTGATTCCATTGTGCTTCTAACATTTAACATCAAAAGTGGTCCTTTTGCCAAATTTTGATAGGTTGAAAGGAGATCCTTGAAGCAAAAAATGGAAAGCAACATTGTGATTGGAAATCCACCAATGTTTGATGGTGTTAACTATAGATTTTAGAGAATTAGAATGATGAATTTTATCATGGCACAAGGGTTAGATGTTAGGGAAAGAATTGAAAATCTTATGTCCCTCTTGGTCATCCTCTAGGCACTGAAGAAAAGAAAAGGCTGATTATACCAACAACTCAAAGGATTTAAATTCCATCCAAAGTGGCCTTGGAGAATCTGAAATGGGTAAAATAATGAATTCCAAGAATGCAAAGGAGGCATGGGACAAACTCCAAGTGCTCTATGAAGGAGATCCAAAGGTAAAATTTATAAAACTTCAAACTTAGAAATCAGTTTGAGAGATCTTAAAAATGAATGATAATGAGGCAAAATAAATCATATCTTCTTAGACTTGATAAATTTTTGAATATTATGAATGGTTTACGTGATGGAAATAAAATAAGAAGTTTGTAGTTCAAAAGGTTCTAACGTCCTTTTCTTCTAATTTTGGATTCTAAAGTGTATGCTATAGAAGAAGCAAAATATCTAACCTGTTTGACATTTAATGAGTTGCATGGTACTTTTATTTCCTATGAAATGAGGATAGGTCACTCAAAACAAGCCAAGAAGGATATTTCTTTCAAATATACAAATGAAGCCAAAAGACAAGGAGGTAAAAAAGAATAATACCAGTCTAGAGATTGAAGATGAATAACTCTTTCTTATGTTGGCTAGAAGAATGAAACAAGGTTATGGTAAGTACAAAGGTAAATCACTTTCAGATGATTTAGTTTTGGAGGATTAGGGAATTTTTTTGCTAAGTGTCCTCATAGACATGAGGAATAAAATTATGATGAATATATTGAGGAAGAACCTACGAAGAAGATCTACAATTTTTGAAGAGATAAGAAGAACTTTAAGGGAAATAATTATAAAAAGGATAAAAGAATTTTTTATTCAAATCAAGATGATGATTTTTCATATGCTAGGATTGGTGTAGCAAATTTTGAATCTAAAAATTAGTATGAAATCTTAGGTAATGAATATTTGTTCATGACTAAAGAGACTATGAGATATTTAGAATATGGTTTTCCTCTTTTAGGTGATTTTTATTCCTTGTTATGGTAACTATTTTGATAAGGAATGTGAAGATGATACAAAAGATATTGAAAGTGTGAAAAGATATCTTAAACAAGCTAAAAAAGAGAATCAAAAACTGAGCATTGCAGATTAAGGAATATGAAAATCAGTTTCATACAATGGATGAGAAATATGTGATTGAGTCTACATAGCTAATTAAAGTAAACAAGGTGCTAGAAGAAAAATTGAATTTTCTTGTCTCTAACCTACAAGAAAAGGAGAATTTTTGCACCAAGTATGAGAAGGATATAGATTTTTTGAGATCTAAGCTATTAGAAAACATTAGGAAGGCTCTGTCCTTGCACAAATTGAGAATATTTCTAAAGATCTAGATTACGTACTTGGTAAACAAAGAGTTGCAGATGATAGGAACCATTTGGGTTTCAAATAAGAAGCTAAGAAAAAGATCTTGAGAAAGAAATTGGTGTTTCAAGAAAAGAATCAGATAAACCAATTGTGAAAGAAGAAAGGAATGTGGCACCTATCAAGAAAAATGAAAGATCAAGGTCCATTAGACAACCCCAAGCTTCAAGGTATGAAATAAATTTATTGCTTTACTTGTAATGCTTTTGGTCATAGATCTAAATAGTGTAGAAGATATCCTAGAGATGATGATCCTTGGAGATACAATAGGAGTGAGTTTGTTAAGAGAATTGTGTGCTATAATTGCAATGAACAAAGACACACAACTAGGTATTGTTTGCATGATAGACCTAGTCAAAATGAAGGGCTAAAAAGGAAGAACTTAGTTATTTGTTACAATTGTAACAAAGTTGGGCATGTGGCTAATAATTTTTTTAAATATTTCCCAAATCAAACGAGAGGCTACTCAAATCCTAGAGTGCAAGATTATGGTGGTCAAAGAGCTAGAATGCATAAAAGTAGTCATAGAAGAACTTGGGAACCTAGAAGAGACATTGTCGTTTCATCAAGAGCTAGAAATAATGCAAAAAAGAGGATAACACAGAGTTCAAAATATAAAATGGAGGATGAAAGTGTTTTAAAAGTTCCCAAGAAGGCTTGGGACCTCTTCAATACCTTATTTTAGGTCTTCATGGATCAATTATACCTTCACTATGCTTCTTAAAGGTATATCATTGCAAATTAAGCATCTAGGTGAGGGTAAATTTTTTGTGTCTTGTATTTCATCACTAAATGGTTAAGGTATGAGTGTATATGCCCCTTATGGTATTGATTGGTTTAGTTTTATGTGTCTTGGTGTCTTAGTAACAGTCATGAGTCTTTGTTATGTCTCTATGCTCTTTGAGTAGTTTAGGGTATTATCTAAGCTAAGGTTAGTGTCTTATGCACTATTATGAGGTATAATGAGTTGTATCTAAGAATTATTTATGTGATGAATTTGGTAGAGGTGTATCAAAGTTTTTGAGATATTTAATGAATGTATTATAGGCTTTGTCACTTATACTAGTCGGTCTTGACTCTCAATGGTATGTGATGATATACATATTCATGCCTAGGTTATAAGAAGTTTGTATGGAGTTATCATGATGGATAAGTGGTTTTGTAAAAATTGACACTAGGTCACCTATGTACATGAAGTCACAAGTGTTTTCAGCTCATTATATAATAGGTTTTCTCAAACTAATTTCAATGTGTTGACTATCTTATCCAATCTGTGTGTCATTTTCGTGTCATAATTCTTTATGATCTTAGTTTTTTTCATGAGTTGGAAGTGTGATGAATGGTACCCTAAGTTCTCAAGAAGATTAAGAGTGATCAATTCCTACTTGATCAATGAAATATCAAATAATGTGACTAAGACCTTGCTATAGTAAAATTGTAAAATTTAGGGTTTCTACAAGAAAAAATTGAAGGTTACAGGTATGATTCATGATGCTTCATAATTTATATTTGTTTTTGAAGGTGTGTATAATGTTTTAAGATGAAATTACAAGGAGTTTATTTCAGTATGAACGTGAAATGGGTTAAATGCTTCAAAATACTACTTCTCTACCTCCTAACTGTGTTTTTCTCAGTCCTCAAAAGCATTATAGATGGAAACTTAACTTTGGATGGTCAAATGAACAAATTTTTTCTGAATTTTTTTATGAATTATCTAGATATATATTTCTAGAGGATGTGTGAATTTGGGACCTCAGGTATGTGTACTTCTCCAAATATGCATGACAAAGTTGAGTTCTAGTTCTCACTGTATAGTGGTGAGGGTTTTATCTTCAAAAACCCTAATGGTTGGATATCCTAAAGATCTAACAATGTGATTTATATCTAGTAATTGAGATTAATGAAGCATTCAAATCCTACTCAACTTACTTGACATGGTTTACACTGATGCAATAAGGATTGGTTGTGTCACTTTATGTTTCATGCAAAAATCTTAATCTTTTTGTATAAGGGAAGAGATGAAGCATTTTTCAAGTATGTTTGAAGGTATCCTATCATTCATCTATCTGTTCATTTCTCTGAGCTGATCTTTAAGTGTTTCAATATTGTTAGTGTTAGAATATGTATTTACCTTAGCTCATGTTCACCTAGGTACTTTATTTACCTTTATTGTATTTATCCTCACCCACTTATGTGTGTAGATAATTCCTTTTATTTATTTATATATTAGGAGGATATTATCTAGTTGTTAGGTATAGTTCTTTCCTTTACATGGTATTGACTAGTTCTTTTCTTGATCTATGGTATTGGCTAGATCCTTGATGTCTAGTTCTCATCAAAAATCTATGGACTTAACTAGTTCTTTGATGACTAATTATTTCCATGATTTATGGCTTGATCTACGACTTTGACTAGTTCTTAGTTTGTTATTCCTTTCCTATATAAGCAAGGCCCATTCTCATTGTATTTCATTGAGTTCCATAATAATATATGATATTTCTTCTCATTTTTTGTAACAAAGAAACAAAGAGCAAACCATGGACCCATAAGTGATCTACAACCTAGGAATAGACTAAAAATGGCAACAAAGATTAACCAGGCACAAGACAGGGAAAAAATAAAGTGGTAGAGGCCGAAAATCGATAGATTCCCAAAGGCAAAATGGGGTGAGACTATTTTGAGCACCAACATCGGCTCTGACTTGGGGATGGGCACTCCCCATGAGTGCTAGAAGAACAAAGGTAGACCATGTGCCAAAATATCTATTGGGTAATAGAGTCAATTTGTAGAGCAGAGAAACAAAGCCACCTCCCAAAAAATGAAATAGATAAACTAGCAAAAATAGATCACTGAGGATCAGAATGATGAAAATACACGAGAGACAGAAAAAAACCAACAAACTATACATTGTACAGATGATGTTCACCTTGATTCAAAGAAAACAATCAAGGAAAATCCTCAAGTGCCTACCATCCTGGATATGACCATGCTAAGCAATCTTGATACATCTTCATCAACTGGAAATATACCTCCTTTTCTTCTTTGTTCAGTTTGTAAACCATCCATTTTCTCTTAAGCTCCTCCATTGTGTTTAAGTCAAATTCTTTAACATTTTTCAAGGCTGAATCATAGACCAAACTCCTAGAAAAAACAACATACTTAGGAGCTCTATTTTCAACACTTTCATACTCACTAAAATCCACAAAACTCACAAGATTGCTAAGATCAACATCTGCTTGCAAAACTTCATAAGATGCATTGTGTAGGTCTTTAATCAGGTACAACATCTTCTTTTCTCCATATAATTTCACCAAGTTTCCTTTAATATGGATAGTGGAATAAGACATGTCCATTTGCACACTACCACCAACACTTGTTGCCCACTTTCTTGACAATGGCATTCCCCACTTGGCAGGGCAGTTAACAATGACCACATCAAGCTTTAAGTTCTTTCCAGGATAAGATGCAAGTTGCACAACCAAACCCTTCACACATCCCACTATTGGCACTTCTCTGGAATCCATGGCAGTGCACTTCCCATATGTTTTTGTCACTTTGATATTCAACTCTTTCATGACTTCCATAGGCATGACATTACATGATGCCCCTGAGTCAAACATGCATTTGTGAAATAGTCTGTCTTTGTTATCTCATTTTTCAGTTTACGCCAAAAATGAGATAACCCTAAGAAATTTTTGAGCTGGTTTTCTAAAAATTCACCTTTCAGAGAGATAATCAGGTTTTCAGGTTTCACAAGCAAAACAACATGTGTTTTGGATGCTTCATGTCGTGTGTTCCCCGAAACCCACATCAAGTAAGGCGAGTCGGGTTTGCAGGCCTTCCAAGCATAAGAACATGCCTTTTTCAAAGCATGCTTCATGTCGCATGTCTTCCGATCCCCGAAACCCAATTTATTCCTTTGTTTTGGGTTTGCAGGCTTGTCAAGCATCAGAACATGCCTTCATCAAAACATGCTTCATGTTGTGTGTCTTCTGATCCCTGAAGCCTGATTTATTCCTTTGTTTCAGGTTTCCGGGACCATCAAGCATGATGCTTCATGTCGCCTGCTTCCCGCAACCTGAAACCCAAATTGCTCTAAAACCCTTTGTGTCGGGTTTCAGGATATCCCAAGCATGCTGACATGGCATTAATGTTGAGTTGTTGGGTAGTTGGCACGTGTAAAATGAAGTGTATTAAATGTGAATTTTCTTATAAATATTCAGATTTCCATGTACTTTTTACCTCGTGGATTTTCGTGCATGCATCTTCGACCTAGAAACCCGACTCACCTCTATGCCTGATTGCATTGCTCATTTTTTATCATTTATTGTTTTGGTTGAAGGTATTTTTCTTCATTATTTGTTGGTGGTTTTTGTGGAATAATTATGTAAAGAATTCTTCCAAGTTTCTGTCTTTTTCTTTTTAGGGTTGTTGGGGTTTTTATCTTCTCCGTTTTGGGTGTTGTTTTCTTAATCAGGTTTACGTTTTAGGGTTCCCCCTTTAGAATGATCACTTTGTTTTATTCCCTAGAATGTCATTAAAAATATATTTGGGATATCAATAGTGAAGAAAAACTTGCATGTTTCAACCTAACAATTTCACGATTCACTCTTTTCGGGTTTCGCAGGGTGCTTTGCAGTGTTCAGAACCCGTAGTGTGTTGCAAAGTTTAAAGTGTCGGACATTTCCAACTCTCTGACATCTCCAGTGTGTCTGGTTTTCCAAACTTTCCCGCCTCCTTCCAGTGTGTCGGGTTTTTTAAACTTTCCGGCATCCTCCCAGTGTGTCAGGTTTTCTGAACTCCCCGGCATCCTCCCTTGTGTTTCAGGTTTTCCAAAGTGTTCAACACCTTCTGATCTCTGACACTCTCCTCCTTTGAAATTCCTCATGTCGGACCCTGGTTCATCACAAGATAAGACTGAAAAATCAGGGAGGATGAAGTAAAAATTTTGGAAGGTGGAGTCTCCCTCCCACATTGATTATAACTACGACATCCAAGATACAGAGCTCGGAAACATAGATATGGAGGATTTTTGGAATAGGGTCAAGAGCTCCTCCCAGACTCCATGGATGAAATCAATAGTTGGTAGTGGTCTACCTCTTACAGCAGGTTTCCCTATGTCTTCTCAGTGCCCCGAGTTCATCTTAGCCTGTGCTTCGAACTATGACTCTACTTCTCGTTCTGTGAAAAATCAAGCGGGAGAAGCTGTAATCAAGTTGGACGGAGGTTACTTTGATGACCTCCTCAAGCTACCTAATTTTGAGGAATATGGGGATGTGGATCTAGATTGAGCCCAAAAAACTTGGGATAATGATCAGGAGGATTGCATCAAGCACGTGAATAAGAAGTTCCTAATCAAAGCCAAACCGGCTGTTTCTAGGTTCCCAAGACTTGTTCCTAGAATTGATTTCATTCAAGAAATCAATGATATCATTACTCTGTTGAGTCCGGTTTTTGGTTTCCCCGAATCAAATGTTTTCCAAGGATGGTTTCCCCGAATCATTATTAAGATGAATCAACAGGGAATTGATTGGGGTACTCTTATCAGTAATGAGATAGATTCTCAAATGACAACAGTCCCATCTACAGGGAAGTTTTATATGTCCTCGTATGTCACCTATGCAGTAGCTGGCATGAGGAACTATCCTGGATTAGACACCAAGGGGAACAAGGCAGTAGAGCATGTTTATCGGTATTTTACTCAGCTAACAAGAAAAGGGTCTAAAGACCAATTCAGAAGGGTAAACGATGCCTTCTTTTATGAGAACATTTGCAGGTTAAACCCTGAACTAAGGAAAATGAGAGTCTATGATGAGGCATGGGCTGAAGTTTCAAAATGGGGTTATGTCTTCTTGTAATTTAAGAAGTTCACATATCTTCAAGTAGTCATGTACCCAGGGGATCCTTTCCATTTTCCCAAATATACAGGGGACAAACTAATCTTGATGGAGTTGGTCAGGCAATTGTTGGATTTTCATAAGTTCCAACAGAGTAAACACAAGGCTGCCATATCTTTCCCAATTTCTATTGGAAGGTATACTTGTTGAACAGTGGTGAAAGCCAAAAAAGTTGTCCATGAGCTTCAAGATAAGTTGAAGAAGCACATGAAGCCCTGAGACAGATTTGATTTTCGAGGAGTCCTTAAGGCATATGGAACTCTACACTTGCACGTGCCAAGCATAGAAGACATCTGCATTGATTTACATGATGAGGTTGTTGTCTAAAGAAAAGATCATATCAGATTGACACTTACTGATATTCAGACACTTGAGCTCGCTGACATACTAGAAGGTACTCATGATAATAAAAGTGTTCTGGATCCTTCCTATGATGGATTGAATGAAGATCAATATGTTTTCCCACCTATTGATTGGTCTATCAGTGAAAAATCCTGCGTTATAGATAGATTAGCCCTGATTCTTGCACGCACCAAAGCATGGCTCACCTCATGGGGAATGAGTTTCAAAGAAGATAATTTTTCAAAGTTGGTTGCTGCAGAGGCGGGGTCCTCAAAAAAAGGAAAGGACAAAAGCTCTTCTAAGGAACCTATAAAGGTCAAGTTTGTCAAGAAGAGAAGAGAACAAGAAACCTCTTCAATTGTCACTCCAGTTTAAATGGTGAATGTGCCAGAATCACCAACACCACCAGAAATAGGAGAAATTTCTCTGGAAGGAGAAGTAAGCCAGCCCCTAGTTTCACCATTTGTTAACTACCCAACTGAAGTGACCTTATTTCTTTCATCTTAGGCCTTGGCATCAGGATCTGTGCTTCCTCCTTCACAACCACTTCTACCTCCTCTTTCCCCATCTACTTCATCAGTCATGGCCAAAATTTTCTCTGGACTATCACCCCTCTCTGTTGGGACCAAAGTAACTACCAACATGCCCCTTCCTGTGCCACTTTTCACTGAATCTGATACCACATTGGTAACTTTCCCCACTCCACTAGTGGATCCCTCTCCCCCTGAAAGTATGATACCAACTTCTACAATAGTGGCAACTCCCTCTGACACACCTCAATGGCTACTTAAGCAAACTCCAAGGAAGAGGAAGGTGGTGTGTAACCATACCAACCTTTGATTTTAGTTCACTCAAGGCTTCTACTGCTAAATCAGCCAAGAAACCTAAAATAGTTTCAACGGTTTTGGTGGACGCTTTGGGGAATAAGTTTACAGAAATCACCACTCCTGTGACTGACAAAACCAAAGAGGACATAACGGCCTCTGACTATCAGATAATTAGGGTGGATCTAGGAGAAGTGACAATAGAACGAGCACAATAAGATGCACAGGATGCTATAAATGTGATATGCCAGAAATTGAAGGAAACAAAAGACACCAAGAGATGACCTTAAAGAAAAGGTGGAGTAGTTAATTGAAGTATTACTTAAGCTCTCAAAACACCTTGAATCCATACCATCTTCCTCTGTCCTTGTTGGATTCGATTTTTCATCCAGTGCCTATAATTTAAAAGATTAATGAAAAAGGGAGAGTGATCGATGAATGGACCCAAAGGCTACTCCAACAGGGGAAAGAAGCTGATTCCAAGACACCATGGAAGTCTATCAATATTTGGGGAATATTCAAAGTGATGGGGAAAATATGGATGATGATTTCTCCTAAGAAATTGGACACCTTGATTTGAATTTCGAAGCTCTCCAGGTGTTGAAGAAAATTCGATCACATATCTTGGTAGAAGAAGGTGTCATCCCACATGCGGATAAGAATTTTCAGCTGACCAAAGCCATCAGGTTCAAGGTGAAGATCCTCAACGAAGCTTGCAGAAAATTGAGAGAATCAAGAGATCAATTGATTGATGGAAAAAGTGACTTGGAAGAAGAACTGCTGAAAATTTGTACAAAAGTGTCAGTTGGAAACTCGAGCATCCTACCAACCGATGATCTTTTCAAATAAATCCAAGAATCTATTTAGCATGAACCAACTCATGGATTTGGTATTGAAATCATTGACAGGTTTGTGAAGATTGAACATTCTTTGGAGGCCTTGAGAAAACTCAAAAAAATATTGAGAAAGCTTCCCGGTAGTGCCAGTGACACTCACGAAACATGTGAAGTCTTGAGTGATCATTCCACTGCACCCGATGAAAATGAGATGCAAGGTATAATCTAGAAGTTTGAAGAATTTCAGAACAAACAGGCTCAATTAGAGGAAGAGAAAGATGAGGAAGAAAAAGATGATGATTCAAACTAAGTCTTGATGTAACATGTCATTTCAATCTTGAAATTGACATGTCTTTTTCATTTATGTTTTGTCACATAGGAATCATATTTTGACTTGGTCTCCTGCATGAGAGTCAAGAAAAATAGGACTCTTGCTAACAAACTGTTTTATAGGGTTTGTCCTATTTTCACTCAACTATTTTGATTATAAATAAGGGATGTGCATACATTCCAAAGGGTTGAGATTTTTGGAATATTGAGAGCTATTATGAAGAAGAAAAAATTTGTGTTTTCTTTTAATCATTTGAGGAATAGAATCTTATACTATTTTTGCAAACTTTGTGTTGTGAGATGTGTTTTTCTTAAGATATTGTTCTTATGTTCGTGATCTGAAGCTATTCTTTTTTTAGCGTCTTGATTGATTCTAATAATTTCAAACATTATATTTGTGATCTAAAATCTCATATGATTATTTCGTGCTCTGTGTTTACTCGTAAGAAAATACACTCCTCTCATTTCCTTTCCATTGTGCTTCTTTCATTTTAATACTTTCTGACCCAGTCCATATATAAAAACAACATATTTACATAGCGTGGATATGGATTTCGGGATTCTATCCCAACCCTAGTGGTTAGATTAGTCTGAATATTGTGCACATTACTTTTTATTGTTTTTTAGATTAATAATAAACAGGCAGCCTCACTTGTCTTTGAGGAGGGATTTCATCCCATGTACTATGGTTAAACCTCATATTTTGTCTTGAAAAAATATCCAACCAACATTTTTTTGGCGACTCCGTTGGGGAATACGGATTAATAGTATAAACCTTGACCTCTTGGTGTCTGGCAACTTCTGTGTTTTCCTTATTTTCAACAAGATTTCTTTCCCGATTCAAGTTGGCCAGAAAGATCTTCACTCAGTCCCACCGAGCCCAGGGTGAAATTGATCCACTCTTTGAGTTACTACAACTGCACAGTTTCAGTCTTTCCCCCAATAGCATTATTTCTAACCGAACTAGAAGTTCTTTTCCTATTCGGAGAAATCGGATCCCTGAAGAACGAGGCATTTTTGCAACTTGTCACACGTTGTTCTTTTCCAACACTCGGATCCCCATATGCACTCTTATCAAAAATATGGTAGCATAACCTGTGCCCTGGGGTGTAGCTATTGGTCCTCTTTCTTTAACTCTGCCATTGCACAAGTTACCACATGCATCACGTAAAAACATTCCCAAGTTCAATGGGGATGGAAAGCAGCATCCTGATGAAAATATTACATCTATCTTTGTAGCATGCAGTGTCCTTGGAGTAGCTCACGAAGATGTCTCTATTCGACTCTTTGTTGAAACGTTGCACGGTGCAGCAGCTGAATGGTTTTACCACCTTCCGAATGCATGCATCACAAACTGGGCTGCCATGAGGACCAGATTCGAAGCACGTTTCAAACCAGCCGAAGATTCTCATGCTTTGTTAGCACAACTTACCCATATGAAGAAGGAATCACATGAACCCATGCGGGACTTCGTAGCAAAGTTTAACAAGATGATCTAAAAGATTCCAGAAATAGCTGTACCAACTCCAGAAAATTAAAAATGCTTCTTCATTAATGCTCAGCCTCCCGATGTGAGTTTCCTATTAAGAAGGTCAGCTATCCCAGATTTGGCTATCGCTCAGTCAACAGGCTATTGAAATAGAGGATGATCTCATTTTGGCTGGGACAATCAGGAAAGATGTACCCAAACCTAAAAATCAAGGTTCTTCTCAAGGTAATATTGACCATATGATTCAAAATATGGCTAATGATTTGATTGCTTTAAAAAAGAAAATGTCCCAGCAGGTGAGTAATGTTCCGTATCGGGATATCCCTAAACGGAATTTCAATAACACCAATGGTGCACCTGCAAGAGATAGGCCGCAGTTAAATCCTGCTCAACCAAGACTAGAAATCGAAGCTCCTCCCGTTAATGCAGCTAGTAGAAATAGTTGATGAAGAGGAAGAACCAGAAGAACAAGATTCCCCCGAAACTTTTGAAGCTTCAGGATACGTTGATGAGTCTTCTGACGATTCAGCTAACAACTCCAGCATTGGGTATTTAGAATACGAAGAAGATGAATTTGCACCGGACGGCCAGTAATTTTCTGTCTTCACTCAATCTCAATATCAGAATCCAAGAAAACCTCTTGGAAGCCCCAAGGAGAATAATAAGGAACCTTCCATCGCCATAGTCAAGAGAGGTGCTACTATTTCAAGTGCAAACTAAAAGAGAAGTTACCAAAAAGGTTACAACTTCCCCTCATTCTCTTTCTCCTAAGGTTAGTTCCCCAGCTCAATCTCATGAGATCATAACCAAACTTACCATCACTCCTTCTTATACTGCTTTTGACATTATCGATCATGTAAAAAGAACCAAGATCCAAATGTCAGAAGCAGAATACCTTCAGTCAAATCCTGAATAGTTCGAAAACTTTCCAAATTCATTAGAAGTAAACCCACCATTCCCTCACCTTCAAAAGGTCTTCTTCTAAATCCTACTCAACCCCCACCTCAGAACAATCTGACTTCTGCTTCTTCTTTAGGAAATATTGAACCGTTTTATTTGTCTTTGTTAATAAATGGGTATAAACTCAGCAATTACATCATCGACTCAGGGGCCTCCAACAATGTTATGCCCGTAAAAGTAACCCATGCCGTTGGGCTTACTTTGACTAAGTCATATGGATGGTGTTACTCAATGGAAACCAAACAAGTTCCCTTGATTGGTCAAATCAAAGATGTATAGTTTGCATTTGTTTCCTTCCCGGAAAAGAGAGTGAAAATGACCATTCTAGTTGCCGACATTCCTAAAGATTATAGTATCCTCTTGGGTAGAAGTTTTTGTAAAGACATCGAAGGAGAGATTAATATGGATTGGACCAAGGCTAGGATTCCAATCAATGGGGTTTATCATGTTCTCCATCCCGAGCCTCAAGAAAAGTATTTGGTAACTAAATTAGATGACCCTAAGGCCCAAATTCTTTTCAAAGATGCTAGTTTTGGAAATTATTTCATGACATCAAAAATACTAGCTGTAGACGTCGAGAAAGAATATCCTAATACTATTTGGACCCTCGAATTCGATGGTAGATTCTCAACCACCAGATCGGGCACTGGTGTAGTTCTTATATCTCCTAATTCTGAGATTTTCCCCTCTGCTTTCAAATTGCAGTTTGATAATACTAATAACACGGATGAATATGAAGCTCTGTTACTAGGATTAGAAATGGGAAAACATAAGGGAATTTGAAATCTCAAGGTTCAAGGGCATGCGGAACTAATTGTCAACCAGGTCAAGGGAATCTATCAAGTAAAAAACGATTGCTTGAGACATTACATGAATAAATTTTGGGATAATATAGAATGCTTTGATGCATTCTCCATTACGGCAGTTTTGAGAGATTATAACAACAAGGCTGATTCTTTGGCCATGTATACATCCCTCCTTCTCCCTCATCCCTAGTTAAAATAATATACATACACCATTGAGATTTTGTACCGCCCCAGTATCCCAGATAATGCGTCTCATTGGCAAGTGTTCCATGATGATCAACAAGTTTTGAATTTTCTAGAAAAAGCTGACAATTTTAGTGAACTGTACTTTGAAGGTTCAGAATCAGCTTTCCGTGAATCTATTTTAGATCCATATCAAGAGGTTGATGGTGAGTTTATTCAGCTTAAAGGAAACAAGATACCTAAAGGCCTGGTTTCACTAGAGGGTTTGTTTGACAAGCATGACCGTTTTATTCAAAACAAGAGACAAGTTGAAGGAGCTTCTTCCTTGGAAGTAGATCAAGTCAATCTAGGTTCGTCCGATCAAACTTGGATGGTGAATATTGGGAAATGTTGTTCCCCTAAGGAGAAAGCAAAATTCACTTCACTCCTGAAGAGATACATGGATGTCTTAGCCTGGTCATATACAGATTTAAAATCCTTCAAACCCAAAGACGTACAGCACAGTATTCCTTTTAAGCCTGATGTAAAACCTTATAGGCAGAAGCAAAGACATTATAATCCCAAAATATCAGGGACTTTCCTTGCAGAAATTCAAAAAATGTTAGATGCCAGAATTTTTTTTCCAATCCATCACTCCACCTAGATTGCTAACATCATCCCTGTCAGGAAGAAGAATGGTGAAATCCAAATTTGTGTTGACTTCCGGAACCTGAATCAGTCTTCGTTAAAATACAACTATCCCTTGCCTATCATGAATCAGGTGTTATAAACTATTACTAGTATCAGAAATGCTATGCATGTTTGACATATTTTCAAAATATAATCAAGTTGAGGTAACTGCGGAGGATCAACACAAGACGGCCTTCACAACCCCATGGGGTACCTTTGCTTACAGGAGGATGCCTTTCGGCTTGATCAACGCCAAAGCCACCTTTCAGAGAGCTATGGACTTGGCATTCAAAGACCTGATGGGCAAAGTCATAGTGGTATATTTGTATGACTTGACTGTTTTCTCTAAAAAACGGAGTGATCATTATGATCATTTAGAGCAAGTAATCTTGAGATGTAGGCATCACGGGATTTCATTAAATCCCAAGAAGTTCATGTTCAGAGTGACCAAAGGAAAGTTTTTGGGTCATATCGTGACTAGAGAAGGAACCAAAATTGACCCAGAGAGGGTAAGAGCCATTCAGAACCTTACCCTACCCACAAGTAAGACTGGGGTTCATTCGTTCTTTAGAAAGGTCAATTTCCTAAGAAGGTTTGTACCTGATTTTACTAATAAAACTAAGGATATCCTTGGGATGATGAAAGAGAAAAATTCCATTTTGGTGGAGCACTGAAGGGAAACTTTCATTTGATGAAGTCAAAAAGGAAGTTGCTTGTGCTCCTATCCTATTATGTCTAGATTTCAAAAAATATTTCATCATGTACAACTACGCCTCTACTCACACAGTGTCAGCTATCCTGATGCAGGAGAACAGGGAGGGAATTGAAGCTCCCATTGCTTTTATGATCTGTCCATTAAAGGAACATGAGCTAAAAATGTCACAAGTTGAAAAGCATGCTTATGCTGTGGTACGAGTGGTGAAACATTTCAAGTATTATGTGTTGAACTTCCATACCCTTGTTCTCATTCCTGACACTGCCGTTAAATCCATTTTGACTCAACAAGAGTCTGGGGAGCCAACGCGGTACCTAGATAGCTAAAGTTCAGGAGTATGAATTAGACATTAGACCTACCAAGTTAGTACGAGGAAGGGGCCTGTGCCAATTCATCATGGAAAACCATGTTGAAGCAGAATGTGAAAAGACCGAAGATACCTCTTCAAAGTTTCCCATGGTGCTTTTCGTGAGTACAACTGATGAGTGGTACACAGATATTGCTTTCTTTCTAACTTATGGCAAATGCCCCCCGCATTTAAGCCAAAAGGAGAAGAGGATAGTTAAGTTAAGATATGTAATATACATTCTGTGGGATAACGGTATATACAAGAAGGGTATTGATGGTGTGTTCTTGCGCTGTGTTGATAAGTCCCAACAGGTAAGGTTGTTAGAATCCTTCGATAGCCTAGCATGCGGAGTAAATTTCTCATCATCTATAACAACTTATAAGATCCTACGGGCTAGGTACTATTGGCCTACTCTCTTTCAGGATTCAGCAGAGTGGGTATCCAAGTGTGAAGCTTGTCAACATTTTGTTGGTCATCCTAAGTTAACAGCTCTTCCCCTAAAGCTCGTAGTGATTGAAGAAACTTTCCGCCAGTGGGGAATTGACTTCATTGGAACGTTGAATCCTGCTTCCAGTGCCAGACACAATTACGTGCTGACCACTACAGACTATTTTACCAAGTGGGTGGAATCCGTGTCAATCAAGCAACCTCGAAAGCCATGTGTAAGTTCCTTAAAGAAAATATAATTTTTAGATTCAGTGTGCCTCACAAGATTGTGGCTGACAATGCCTTCAATTTCTCATCGCATGAGTTGACAGAATTTTGCTATGGATTCGGCATCACCTTGGCTCACTCATCTGATTATTATCCCCAAGGCAATGGGCAAGCTGAGTTCAGCAACAAGAACTTGGTTACCATAATTAGAAAGCTAGTAGATGAAAACTAGAGGACATGGCACAAAGCATTGTATGATGCGTTGTGGGCTGATCGGATTACCCCAAAGCGAGCTATAGGAATGTCTCCTTTCCAAGTACTGTATGGGATTGATGTTGAGATACCTATCTCAGTAGAGTTTCCAGCGTTACAGTTGGCCAAAGTAGTTGAGGATGTGACCTTTCAAAATTATATTGAGAAAAGGGTTATGTACCTAGCTAAGCTAGAAGAGGAATGGAGCAAGGTGGTTGATTGCATTGTAGATCATCAAAACAAAGTAAAGAAAATTTTTGACAAGAAATCAAGGCAACGTCATTTCCAAATTGGAGACCTGGTGTTGCTTTGGGATAAGAGGAGGGAGCAGAAAGGAATGCATGGAAAGTTTGATTCTTTGTGGAAAGGACCTATTAAGATCCATCAGCTGAGTGGTGAAAATAGTTTCCATCTATCATATCTTGATGGAGAATTACCCCCTTTTCCTTTCAGCGGCCAACATCTAAAGTTGTTCCATCATTAATGCAAGATGCTCTTTTGAATTGTACATACTTTACTTTCTGTCATGTGTTTGCTTTTAGTCTTCTTTCTTGCCTTATTTTGTTTTTTCGGTTTTCTTCTTTTCTGACTCCATAGCCCAATGGATAATGCCAGAGATTTTGAGTTCCCTTCCTTTGATACCACAAAGAAATTCCCCAACTAAAGCTAGTTGTTATCTCATTTTTTATTTTACACCAAAAATGAGATAACCCTAAGAAATTTTTGAGCTGGTTTTCTAAAAATTCACCTTTCAGAGAGATAATCGGGTTTTCAGGTTTCACAAGCAAAACAACATGTGTTTTGGATGCTTCATGTCACGTGTTCCCCGAAACATGAAACCCACATCAAGTAAGGTGAGTCGGGTTTTCGGGCCTTCCAAGCATCAGAACATGCCTTTGTCAAAGCATGCTTCATGTCGCGTGTCTTCCGATCCCCAAAACCCTATTTAATCCTTTGTTTCGAGTTTACAGGCCTATCAAACATCGAAACATGCTTCATGTCGCGTGTCGTCTAATCCCCAAAGCCTAATTTGTTCCTTTGTTTTGGGTTTTCGGGACCATCAAGCATGATGCTTCATGTCGCTTGCTTCCCGTAACCCGAAACCCGAATTACTCTGAAACCCTTTGTGTCGGGTTTCCAGATATCCCAAGCATGCTGACATCTCATTAATGCTGATTTTTCGGGTAGTTGGCATGTGTCAACTGAAGTGTATTAAATGTGAATTTTCTTATAAATATTTGGATTTCCACGTCATTTTTACCAGACGTACTTTTCACCTCATGGATTTTCGTGCATGCATCTTCAATGCAGAAAGCCGACTTGCCTTTGTGCCTGATTGCATTGCTCATTTTTTATCATTTCTTGTTCTGGTTGAAGGTATTTTTCTTCATTCTTTGTTGGTGGTTTTTGTGGAATAATTATGTAAATAATTCTTCCAAGTTTCTGTCTTTTTCTTTTCAGGGTTGTTGGGGTTTTATCTTTTCTGTTTTGGGTGTTGTTTTCTTAATCAGGTTTGCATTTTAGGGTTTCCCCTTTAGAATGATAACTTTGTTTTATTCCCTAGAATGTCATTAAAAATATATTTGGGATATGAATAGTGAAGAAAATCTTGTATGTTTCAACCTAACAATTTCGTGATTCCCTCTTTTCAGGTTTTGGAGGGTGCTTTACAGTGTTCAGAACCCGCAGTGTGTCAGAAAGTTTAAAGTGTTAGACATTTCCAACTCTCTGACATCTCCAGTGTGTCGGGTTTTCAGGAATTTCTAGCCTCCTTCCAATGTGTCGGGTTTTCTGAACTTTCCGGCATCCTCCCAGTGTGTCAAGTTTTCTAAACTCCCCGGCATCCTCCCCGGTGTGTCAGGTTTTCCGAAGTGTTCAACACCTTCTGATCTCCGACACTCTCCTCCTTTGAAATTCCTCATGTCAGACCCTGGTTCATCACAAGATAAGACTGAAAAATTATGGAGGATGAAGTACAAATTTAGGAAGGTGGAGTCTCCCTCCTACATTGATTGTAACTACGACATCCGAGATATAGAGCTCAGAAACATAGATATGGAGGATTTTTAGAATAGGGTCAAGAGCTCCTCCCAGAATCCATGGATGAAATCAATAGTTGGCAGTGGTCTACCTCTTACATTAGGTTTCCCTATGTCCACTCAGTGCCCCGAGTTCATCTTAGCCTGTGCTTCAAACTATGACTCTACTTCTCGTTCTGTGAAAAATCAGGTGGGAGAAGTTGTAATAAAGTTGGAAGGAGGTTACTTCGATGACCTCCTCAAGCTTCCTAATTTTGAGGAATATGGGGATGTGGATCTCAAGGTAACCCAAAAATCTTGGGATAATGATAAGGAGGATTGCATCAAGCATGTGAATAAGAAGTTCCTAATCAAAGCCAAACCGGCTATTTCTAGGTTCCCAAGACTTGTTCCTAGAAGTGATTTCATTCAAGAAATCAATGATATCATTACTCTGTTGAGTTAGGTTTTTGGTTTCCCTGAATCAAATTTTTTCCAAGGATGGATGTACTACTTCATGATCATTATTAAGAAGAATCAACAGGGAATTGATTGGGGTACTCTTATCAGTAATGAGATAGATTCTCAAATGACAATAGTCCTGTCTACGGGGAAGTTTTATATGTCCTCGTATGTCACCTATGCAGAAGCCGGCATGAGGAACTATACTGGATTGGACACCAAGGGGAAAAAGGCAGTAGAGCATGTTTATCGGTATTTTCCTCAGCTAACAAGAAAAGGGTCTGAAGACCAATTTAGAAGGGTAAACGATGCCTTCTTTTATGAGAAAATTGCAGGTTAAACCCTGAACTAAGGAAAACGAGAGTCTCTGATGAGGCATGGGCTGAAGTTTCATAATGGGTTTGTGTCTTCTTGCAATTTAAGAAGTTCACATATCTTCGAGTAGTGATGTACCCAGGGGATCCTTTCTGTTTGCCCAGATATCCAGGGGACAAACGAATCTTGATGGAGTTGGTCAGCAAATTATTTGATTTTCATAAGTTCCAACAGAGTAAACACAAGGCCACTGTATCTTTCCCAATTTCTATTGCAAGGTATACTTGTTTAACAGTGGTGAAAGCCAAGTACGTTGTCCATGAGCTTCAAGATAAGTTGAAGAAGCACATGAATCCCTGAGACAAATTTGATTTTCGAGGAGTACTTAAGGCATATGGAACCCTACACTTGAACGTGCCAAGCATAGAAGACATCTGCATTGATTTACATAATGAGGTTGCTGTCTGAAGAAAATATCATAGCAGATTGACACTTGTTGAGATTCAGACACTTGAGCTCGCTGACATACCGAAAGGTACTGGCAATAAAGAAAGTGTTATGGATCCTTCCTATGAAGGATTGAATGAAGATCAATATGTTTTCCCACCTATTGATTAGTCTATCAGTGAAAAAGCCTCCATTAAAGATGGATTAGCTCAGATTCTTGCACGCATGAAAGCATGGCTCACCTCTTGGGGAATGAGTTTTAAAGAAGATAATTTTTCAAAGTTGGTTGCTACTGAGGTGGGGCCCTCCAAAAAGGAAACGAAAAAGGCTCTTCTAAGGGACCTATAAAGGTCAAGTTTGTCAAGAAGAGAAGAGAACAAGAAACCTCTTCAATTGTCACTTCGGTTGAAATGGTGAATGTGCCAGAATCACCAAAACCACCAGAAATAGGAGAAATTTCTCTAGAAGGAGAAGTAATCCAGCTCCTAGTTTCACCATTTGTTGACTACCCAACTGAAGTGACCTTATCTCTTGCATCCCAGGCCTTCACGTCAGGATATGTGCTTCCTCCTTCGCAACCACTTCTACCTCCTCTTTCCCCATCTACTTCATCGGTCATGGCCAGAATTTTGTCTGGACTCTCACCCCTTTCTGCTGGGACAAAATTAACTACCAACATGCCCCCTCCTGTGCCTCTTTTCACTGAATCTGCTACCACATTGGTATCTGTCCCCACTCCACCAATGGATCCCTCTCCCCCTGAAATTATGATACCAACTTATACAATAGTGGAAACTCCCTCTGACACACCACAATGGATACTTGAGAAAAATTTGAGGAAGAGGAAGGTGGTTATACCCATACCAGCCTTTGATTTTAGTTCACTCAAGGCTTCTACTGTTAAATCAACCAAGAAACCCAAAATATTTTCAAGGGTTTTGGTGGATGCTTCGGGCCATAAGTTTGTAGAAATTACCACTCCTACGACTGACAAAACCAAAGAGGGCATAATGGCCTCTGACTATCAGATAACCAGGGTGGCTCTAGGAGAAGTGAAAACATAAGGAGCACAACAAGATGCATGGGATGCTATAAACGTGTTATGCCAGAAATTGAAGGAAACAAAAGACAACAGAGATGAGCTTAAAGAAAAGGTGGAGAAGTTAACTAAATTATTACTTAAGCTCTCAAAACCCCTTGAATTCGTACCATCTTCCTCTTTCCCTATCAAGTTTGATTTCTCATCAATGCCTATAATCGAGAAGATTAATGAAAAAGGGAGGGTGGTCGATGAATGGATCCAAAGGCTACTCCAACAGGGGAAAGAAGTGATTCAAGACACTGTGGAAGTCTATCAATCTTTGGGGAATATACAGAGTGATGGGGAAAAGATGGATGACAATTTCTCCCAAGAAATTGGACACCTTGATTTGACTTTCGAAGCTCTCAAGGTGTTGAAGCAAATTCCATCACTCATCTTAGTAGAAGAAGGTGTCATCCCACATGCGGATAATCATTTCCAATTGACCAAAGCCATCAGGTTTAGGGTAAATATTCTCAATGAAGCTTGTGGCAAATTGAGAGAATCGAGAGATCAATTGATTGATGGCAAAAGTGACCTGGAAGAAGAACTATTAAAAATTTATGCAAAAGTGTCAGTTGGAAACTCAGGCATCCTACCGGTTGATGATCTTTTCAAACAAATCCAAGAATCTACTCAGCATGAACCAACTCACGGATTTGGTATTGAAATCATCGACAGGTTTTTGAAGATTGAAAATTATTTGGAGGCCTATAGAAAACTCAACAAAAGATTGAGAAAGCTTCCCGGTAGTGCCAGTGACACTCACAAAACATGTGAAGTCTTGAGTGATCATTCCACTGCACCTGACGAAAATGAGATACAAGGTATAATCCGGAAGTTCCAAGAATTTCAGAACAAATAGGCTTAGTTAGAGGAAGGGAAAGATGAGGAAGAAAAAGATGACAATTCAGACTAAGTCTTGATGTAACATGTCATTTCCATCTTGAAATTGACATGTCTTTTTCATTTCTGTTTCATCACATAGGAATCATATTTTGACTTGGTCTCCTGCATGAGAGTCAAGCAAAATAGGACTCTTGCTAACAAACTGTTTTATAGGTTTTTCCTTTTTTCTCTCAACTATTTTTATTATAAATAAGGGATGTGCGTACATTCCAAAGGGTTGAGATTTTTGGAATATTGAGAACTATTGTGAAGAAGAAAAACTTTGTGTTTTCTTTAAATCATTTGAGGAATAGAAGTTGATACTATTTTTGCAAACTTTGTGTTGTGAGATGTGTTTTTCTTAAGATATTGTTCTTATGTTCATAATCTTAAGCTATTCTTCGTTTAGCGTCTTGATGATCCTAATCATTTCAAACATTATATTTATGATCTAAAGCTCGTATGATTATTTCGTGCTTTGTGTTTACTCGAAAGAAAATATGTTCCTCTCATCCCTTTTCATTGTGTTTCTTCCATTGTAATAATTTCCAACCCAGTCCATTTATAAAAACAACATCTTCACATAGTGTGGATATGGATTTCGGGATTCTATCTCAACATAGAAATATCAGAATTTAGAGCTTTGAGATAATAGAGAAAAGCACCTTCTGCTATTGGCCTAACTGCCACTGGAATTCTCTCCCAAGACTTTTGAAATCTGAAGTTGAAATCGGTCAGCTGTTCATTGGGAGCTCTCTTGATGGTTGTCAGCTGCTCCAAAAGAGACAAGTTGTCTCCCTTCTCTCCAAATTGCTCATGAAGTGCTATACACAGGTGATTCCAATTTGTGATAGAACTAGCTCCAAGGCTTCTAAACCATTGCAATGCTTTCCCCTTGAATGAAGATGCCAACAACTTGACAGCCACTTGCATCTCATTGATTTCATGAATTGCACAAAAGTTAGCAATATCCTTAACATGATCACCTGGACTAGTCTGATTTTCTCTAGTGAAGTATGGAATGTTCTTCAAGGCTGAAATAGGAATTGGATGTTGTTCATTGAGAGCAAGTGGGCTACTGCCAGTGAAATTGACATAGGGGTTGTTTTGTGCCATTCTAATTGGCCTTATAACCTTTGTTGATTGAATGAAAAGCCTACTAGGTGGAGGAGTTGAGAGAGTTCTGTTTGGTGGAGATGGAGACCTTTGGATTCTCCTCCCACTTTGCCTTACTCTTGGAGATAACTGCAGGTATTCAAACAACACTTCTTCTTCTCCAACTCTTGACCTTGTAGTGATTCTTCTCATGAGTTTTCAAGCCTGCACTGCTAAAACCAATTGATTATTCCCCTTGGAGTCGCAAGATGTGCAAATTATAGCTCTTTTCAAGAAATAAAATTGCAGAAGATGTACATCAACTTTGCTGCAAAAAAAATGAGACCTCTAATGTCCCACCGGGCGTGCCAAAACTATTGTTGCAAATCAGCAGCACCCCGGGATGCAAATCAAGGTTCTAAATGATGTTTAGAGCATCCAGTGTGATTGCACAACATGGAAACCTCTCTCTAAGTGTGGGACATGTGAAAATGAGAGAGGAATCTCTAGAATAGAGGCTGGTTCCTCAAACTCCTTTGATTTAGATCTATATTTTACACAACTACAGAGGTTCTAATCCTAATTATACCATAGATTGCAAGGAGACAGGGATAAAAATGCAAAAATGAAACTAAACTAAAGATGGTGATGCACCAAAAGGAGTGGTGAAACATTTTTTACCATGTAAATAGACATAAATTCATGAAATGCAACAAGGGAAAACATACACAAGCTGATAGATGTAATTAGAGGTCTTAAAATGAAGTAAAACAATACAAACAGAGGACTGAAAGCTTTCACAGAGTTTGCACTGTCAATTCCATGTAAAAATCTCTTGCATTCCACCATCAAAGAGGTATAAAACTGTTGCAAACTATGAAAAAGGTTCTATTCTTACAACTATCACTTGCTGGAGGTGAAAGAAGAAGTTTGCAATGCCAAAAAGTGTTCAACCATGAAGAAATGAGCCAAATCTGGCTTTTACAATGCATGGGTCAAGCCCAGGAGAGAGAAAACGTTAAAAACATTGGAGCCCATTCCTCATTGATGGAAAATGCATTAAAACAGCATGGAGGACCTTACAAACCCATACCCTATCATTTTTGACCATATTGGAGAAGAATGCAACCCATTCTGTATTAAATTTTGTTGTTGAAATGTCATTTCTGGCCATGGACACATACCAAAACTGTTTTTGAATTTTCTCTATCCAAACTAAACCAAAATTAGAAATTGACCATGGAATCATTTATAGAATTTTAACAGCTTTCCAATGATATAAAGAACGTGAAAATATGAGATCTGGATCAAAAGATATGATCATTTGAAGATTTAGGGCAAAAATGGCCCAAAAACGGATTGGCGGGAAAAAATTTCAAATTTTACCTCTTTTTTGTCTTTGGAAATTTTTTCAAAAATTCCCCGCGCTCCACTGGTCGGATGCCATGTGCCAAGCTCTGATTCACTCTAGAATTCTCTCTCGTTCTCTTTTCCGCAATTTTTCCTTTGAAAATCGACCTTTTTATACTCTTTTGGAAAAAAATTCATTTTCCCCCCGTGCCTCGCCACTTGGGACATGTGGCATCATTTGGTTCATTGACAAGGGCGCGGGGTCATCCTTTGGCTTTTAATTTTTTGTGCGAATCCTTTGCTAAGTTTCCAAATCTTTCCTTGAGCTCCGAACCCCCTGCCCCATAGGACACGTGTCGTGCTCCTATTGGCCGCAGACCAAAATTCAAAATTTTTCCTTCTCAAACACTTAGCCAATTTTTCATTGCGCCTTCCCCTTGTGACACGTGTCACACTGTGATTGGTCTGTGAGCCCCATGGGAAAAATTTTCCATTTGAACCTTCGACCAAAATACTTGGAAAAATTTCAAATTTGCCTCCGACCCCCGAACTCCTCTGCCACGTGACAGCTTCCTATTGGCTACGGGCCTCAAATGGGAAAATTTTCCACAAAAACTTCGCCGAGCCATAACTTGAAAAATATAAGGAGTTAGGAGGAAAACTTTACCTTTCTGGAAAGCTGAGAGAGAGATCTATCTAATGGTGACATTTCTAGAAATCCTTGAGTGCATGAAAATCAAAAAATGTAACTGAGGCACAAGAGAGGCAAGAACACAAGGAGTTAGCCACAAAAACGAGCTGGGGCACCATTTTGGATAACAATTTTGGCGACTCAGAGGGGTCATCTGCCTACTAGATGAAAATACCAGTTTCTTGAAGCAGTCCATTGGGCATGGAGTCATCAATTTTTTTGTTTGGAACCCCAACCTGACATAGAATGTTGTAAGGAGGAAGATGGAATATCACCTGATGGAAGCAAGGACTGCAAAACATCTCCAGGGACAGCAAGCTGTGCTAAAGCACTTAGGGAAAGCAAAACTAACCTATAGCAAAACAATGTGAAAAGCACTTGAAGGAATGAATATCTAATCTAATATTTACAAGGTGGTAAATTTCCCTCTAGAAGCAATGCTTGAGATAGATTCCATTGACTGGAATCTGCAGTTCTTCACCATCCAATGAGGCCAATTGGAAAGCATTGTTGTTCTTGCACTTCGTGACCATGTATGGGTCACTCCAAATGGCATCAAATTTTGAATGCCTTCCCGGTTTTGCTCTATCCACATCCCATTTCAACATTAGATCTCCAACCTGAAAAGATCTATCCTTGGCCTTCCTATCAAAGGTATTTTTGATCAAAGCTTGATCCTTTTCCATTGCTTGGGATTCCTGATTTCTGACCTCCTGCAGCTCCATCAACTCTGCATATCTCACTTCCATGGGCCCAAACTCTAGCAACTCTAACTGCTTCATGAGTTCCAATGTTGGCAACTCAAGTGACATGGGCAAGATTGCCTCTCTTCCATAAATAAGCTTGAATGGAGAGTTACCTGTGGATCTCTTGGGAGTTATCCGATCAGCCCATAAGGCTGATTTCAGTTTGGTATGCCAAGACCTTTGATTCTCATCAAGATTCCTCCTAATGATCCTTAACAAGTTCTTGTTTGTAGACTCAGCCTGGCCATTACCTTGAGGGTAATAGTTTGATGAAGTGCTTAGGTAGATCCCGTTCTTGACAGCCCACTTAGTCACCTTGGATCCAATGAATGCCAATGCATTATCTAAGATTATTGTAGCAGGTATACCAAATCTGGTCGCTATCCCCTCATAAAATTCTAAGATGTTGGACTCATTTGCTTCTTTGAGTGCTACTGCTTCAGTCTATTTGGTGAAGTAGTCCGTGGCTGTCAAAATCCATTTGTGCCCTTGACTTGAATTGGGATTAATGACTCCAATGAATTCCAAACCCCATTGCATGAATGGCTGGTCAACTGAGATTGGATGCAATGGAAGGGCAGCAAGTCTCTCTTTTCCTGTGAAGAATGCACAATTATTACACCTCTTAATCCATGCATAGCAATCACTGAAAATTTTAGGCCAATAATAACCAGCCTTCATGATTTTTAGAGCTGTCACTCTTGGTGCAAAATGACCACCAGCTGGTCCACCATGGAACTCTTCCAACACCCTATGAATATGATTTGTGCTAATGCATCTCAGCAGCACTCCATTCACATCTTTCTTGAACAAAACTCCATCAACAATGGCATATGGGACAGCCTGCAATCTGAAGTGTCTTATTTGGGTCTTGTTCATCTCTGGGGGGAATAGGTCTGTGCTTAGGAAGTGTATAATACCTTGGGTCCAGCAAGGAGTGGGGGCAGCATTGTCTTCTTCTTGATTGCCACTTGGCTCATGGCTGTCCTGGACTGTCAAAACAGCCTCTTCTTCATTGCATACTTCTTTTTGCTTCCCCAAAACCAGCTACTCACACAATCCTTTCCCTCTTACCAGCTTGGTGATCTTGATCTCAATGTCATACTCCATGACATGGGTGATCCAACCTGCCCTTTTCTCGTTCAAATCTTTGTTGAGGAGGAAGTCCTTAACCCCAGCATGTGAGACCAGCAACTGGACCTTGTTGTTTGAAACTAAATGCTTGAATTTCTTCAAGCTTCTGATTACTGCCAGCACATGCTTCTCAATAAAAGAATACCTCACCTCATAGTCATCTAGGCTCTGGCTGAAGAAAGCAATTGGCTACTCATCGTTATCCTTGTTCTGCTATACCAAAATGGCAGAAATAGTGTCATTACCTCCAAATGCATAGAGGATGCAATCCTTGGAGAATTCTAGGTTGATGAGAGTTGGTGCTTGAGAGATGGCTTCTTTGATTGCTTCAAAACTCTCCTTGCCTTCAGCTATCCACTTGAAAGCCATGATTTTCTTTAACATTTTGGTGATAGGTTTGACAAGGGCTACAAAATCTGGGACAAACCTCCAAACAATGTTCGTCCTCCCCAATAAACTCTGAAGGGCTTTCTTGTGGCTTGGCAATGGTAGTGCTCTTATGGCTTCAACTCTCTCTGGATCAATTGCTAATCCTTCTTTAGAGACAATATTGCCAAGGAGCTTTCCTTCATGTGCAAGAAAGATACACTTCTTAGGATTCAAAGACACTCCAAATTTCCTACACCTCGTGAAAACTTGTCTCAAATGAGAGAGGTGGTCTGTTGCATTTTTGGAAAAAATAGTGATATCATCAAGGTAAATCAGCACCATGTTGTTAATCAAACCTTTGAACACCATGTCCATTTCTCTTTGGAAGGTAGCACTAGCGTTGGACAACCCAAATGGCATCTTCCTGTATGCATAAGTCCCCCATTTGGTTGTAAAGGCTGTCTTGAACTAGTCTTCTTCCTTCACCATAATCTGATTGTAGCCGGAGTAGCCATCAAGTAGTGAAAACCTCTCAGAGCCAGCCACAACTTGCAAGATTTGCTCCATGGAAGGGAGTGGGTAATGGTCCTTGAGAGATTCTCTATTTAAGTCTATGAAATCAACACAAAATCTGATCTCTCCACTCTTCTTTCTGACTGGAACCAAGTTGGCAACCCAACTAGAATGCTTGATTGGGAATATGATTCTTGACTCAATCAGCTTGTCCAATTCTTTCCTCATGAGAGGCTCCATGTGTGGATTGACTAGTCTTTGTTTCTGCCTAACAGGCTTAGTATTTGGATCCAATTCAATGGTATGCTGAGCTAAGTTGGGATTGAAACCTTTCAAATCTTCATAGCTCCAAGCAAACACGTCAGGGAACTCTTGACATAGCTGTATAAACTCATACCTTTCTTGCTCAGTTGTCATCTTTCCAATTTGCAATGGTTTGTTCTCTTCCACCAAGATGGATACTGAATCTTCTCTCTTGCCCTGAATGTTTGCTTTCTCTTTCCTAAACTGATCATTGGGATTAAAAATGGACTCCAAAGTGATAAGTCCCTTGGGCAGCTTGTTAGTTCTCAGCTATACCACTTGGTCACCATATTGTTGTTCCAGTTTTTCTTGATTCTTAGCTGAGAACTCATCTTATTCTTGCAAGAAATGGATGATTTGCTGGTCATACTAAAATAATTGCCAACTGACATTGTTATCCGGCACTGAAGGCCTCACAATCACATGGATGTTTGGTTGTACCTTGTCTTTTTGAATGCTTTCCACAATGTCAAAGGCTACCCCTACTGCTGCAAGTCTGCCAGCAGCTTGATTCTCTTTCTTGGGAATGGATTTGATGCCAAAACCCTCAAAATCTTCCATGAGGTCCCATACCCTATTCTTGTAGCACTTGAGTAGATCATTCTTGGTAGCATATTGTCCCTTGACCTGATTTACAATCAATTCACTATCACCAAAGACTTGCAAGTTCTTTATTTTCTTCTTGATTGCCCAATGCATCCCTTGCACCAAGGCTTCATATTCAGCAGTGTTATTGGAGCATGCAAACTGAAATCTAAAAGCTGAATAGTACTTTACTCCTTGAGGTGAAACAAGCATAGCTCCACCTCCTACACCTTGTCTACTCCTTGATCCATCAAAAAACAGCTGCCATACCTCATTGTCATCCTTGTGGTTTGGCTTGGTGATGCTAGGAATAGGCTGATTTTCTTCATGTATACAATAGACCCCTAGCTCAGATTCTTCTACTTCTTGATAAGGATCAAAAGCATGTACCTTGTTTACCCATTCATCAAGAGTTAGATCCAGGATGCTCCCAACCTTGGTGTCAGCTTCATCAGTGCTTGGGTGATCTTCTTGATCAAATGCTGAGCAATTGGCATTAATCTGACTTGGAGTGTAAGGCTCAATGTGGAAGTTTGCAATAGGTTCAGACCTGACTGTAGCTTTGGTTCCATACCTCATTCTGAACAGCGTGTGTGACCAATCAACAAAAAAATATCCTCCAATCTTGGTTGTGAAGTCCCTTAACAAGCAAAGGGAAAAGAGTGGTGGAAGGTCTATGACTGATACATCTTGTAAAACAACAACATTTGGACATGCATGCAAGGTAAGACTCAAGTTTTTAATCACTCCAACTGTTGCTACTGCTGTCCCATCTAGCTGCACTACCCCTTTGGATATTGTTTCATACTGGAGCCCTAGCTAATCAACTATTTGTTTAGGCATCACTGAGCTACTTGCCCCAGAGTCTATCATGCAATTGTGCACTAGCTGATTTCCAATGATTAATGAAACATAGAAAGGAGGGGGCTTCAACATTTTACCTTGTTGTCCTCCATGATTCCCCTCAGGATGGGAAACATTTTGAGCACTTTCTCTTGCATCTGAACTTGCTGATTCAAAGTTGGCCAATCCTTCATGGCAACTTGTAACAAGTCTCTTTGGCCTGGGATAGATAGGGATTCCCACATTGATATATTAACATTTGTCTTCTTCATCTGATCAATGATACTGAATGGTGATGAAGGATCTCTTTGCTATCCCTTTGCTTGTACATTCACTCCTTGCACGTGGGCAGCAATAACTAGTATTTGAGTTGGCCTAGGAGTTGTTCTCGGCTGTCCTTGTGAATATACAACTGGATTTTGTTTGCTAACCATTTGTGGAGCCATAGAGGGTTGGATATTAGTTGGAGCTAATGGTTGTTCTTCACCCAAATTCCTCCTTTTTGACCTTGTGTTGGCTGCAACACCTTGGGAAACTGCCTGATTCATGCCACAAAAATCCTCTGCTTGCCAATTTACCAACGTGGTGTCATTTGGGGCTGATTGGTGTTGGAATGTTTCTTGTTGTTGGCTATTTCCTTTACTTCCCTCACCCTCCACACCAGTAGTTGTCACCATTAATGCTTGATTCAAAGCACCATTGAAGCACATGGATTGGTTATGAGGTTCATTGCATGGAAAACACCAGTCATACACCTGAGCAATGTTGTTTTGTGTTGGACCAATGCCTTAGAGGTAAATATGGCATTTGGATTGTAGGGATGAAATGGTCTATTGGCAGGAGGCCTTGTTTGATTCATATTTGCAGCTGGATTAGGTGGTGTTTGTGGTTGGTATGGCTGCCTGTTAGGCTGAGCTTGGGGCTGGTAAGAAGGTCTAAAACCTTGGGCTTGTTGCCTCTTGAGAGTAACCAGCTCATTGCCTAGGTTTTACAGTTGCTTCATGACTTCTTGAAGCTCATTTGGGGCACTTGGAGATGAAGTAGAAGCTTCATTTGAACTCTGATTTCTAGGAGTGGGAGAAGGAGCCAAATTAGGTGCTTGATTGGTATTTGGACTCTCTAAACTTGGAAACAATGGCATGGGAGGTCTAGGGGCTATTTTGCCAGCTTAGATCAAACAATTTTCAGCCCTAATGACAATGCTATAAGCCATAGGGATAGTTATGCCTCCCATGGACTGAATCAACATAGAAATATCGGAATTTAGAGCTTTGAGATAATAGAGAAAAACACCTTCTGCTGTTGGCCTAACTGCCACTGGAATTCTCTCCCAAGTCTTTTGAAATATGAAGTTGAAATCGGTCAACTGTTCATTGGGAGCTCTCTTGATGGTTGTCAGCTGCTCCAAAAGAGACAAGTTGTCTCCCTTCTCTCCAAATTGCTCATGAAGTGCTATACACAGCTGCTTCCAATTTTTGATAGAACCAGCTCCAAGGCTTCTAAACCATTGCAATGCTTTCCCCTTGAATGAAGATGCCAACAACTTGACAGCCACTTGCATCTCATTGATTTCATGAATTGCACAAAGGTTAGCAATAGCCTTAACATGATCACTTGGAGTAGTATGATTTTCTCCAGTGAAGTATGGAATGTTCTTCAAGGCTGCAATAGGAATTAGATGTTGTGCATTGAGAGCAAGTCGGCTGCTGCTAGTGAAATTGACATAGGGGTGGTTTTGTACCATTCTAATTGGCCTTAGAACCCTTGTTGATTGAATGAAAGGCCTACCAGGTGGAGGAGTTGAGAGAGTTCTATTTGGTGGAGATGGAGACCTTTGGATTCTCCTCCCACTTTACCTTACTCTTGGAGATAACTGTAGGTATTCAAACAACACTTCTTCTTCTCCAACTCTTGACCTTGTAGTGATTCTTCTCATGAGTTTTCAGCCCTGCACTGCTGAAACCAATTGATTCTTCCCCTTGGAATCGCCAGATGGGAAAATTATAGCTCTTTTCAAGCAAGAAAATAATAGTAGATGCACATCAACTTTGCTGCACTAAAAATGAGACCTCTAATGTCCCACCAGGCATGCCAAAACTGTTGTTGCAAATCAGCAGCACCCCTGGATGTAAATCAAGGTTCTAAATGATGTTTAGAGCATCCAGTGTGATTGCAAAACATGGAAACCTCTCTCTAAGTGTGGGACTTGTGAAAATGAGAGAGGGATCTCCAGAATAGAGGCTGGTTCCTCAAACTCCTCTGATTTAGATCTACATTTTGCACAACTATAGAGGTTCTAATCCTAATTCTACCATAGATTGCAAGGAGACAGGGATAAAAATGCAAAAATGAAAATAAACTAAAGATGGTGATGCACCAAAAGGAGTGGTGAAACATTTTTTGCCATGTAAATAGACACAAATTCATAAAATGCAATAAGGGAAAACATACACAAGCTAATAGATGTAATTAGAGGTCTTAAAATGAAGTAAAACAATACAAAAAGAGGACCGAAAGCTTTCACAGAGTTTGCACTATCAATTCCATGTAAAAATCTCTTGCATTCCACCATCAAAGAGGTATAAACCTGTTACAAACTATGAAAAAGGTTCTATTCTTACAACTATCACTTGCTGGAGGTGAAAGAAGAAGTTTGCAATGCCAAAAAGTGTTCAACCATGAAGAAATGAGCCAAATCTGGCTTTTACAATGCATTGGTCGAGCCCAGGAGAGAGAAAATGTAAAAAACATGGGAGCCCATTCCTCATTGATGGAAAATGCATTAAAACAGCATGGAGGACCTTACAAACCCATACCCTATCATTTTTGACCATATTGGAGAAGAATGCAACCCATTCTGTATTAAATTTGGTTGTTGAAATGTCATTTCTAGCCATGGACACGTACCAGAACCATTTTTGAATTTTATCTCTCCAAACTGAACCAAAATTAGAAATTGACCATGGAATCATGTATAGAATTTTAACAACTTTCCAATGATATAAAGAACATGAAAATATGAGATCTGGATCAAAATATATGATCATTTGTAGATTAAGGGCAAAAACGGCCCAAAAACGGTTTGGCAGGAAAAAATTTCAAATTTTACCTCTTTTTTGTCTTTGGAAATTTTTTCGAAAGTTCCCCGCGCTCCACTGGTCGGATGCAACGTGGCAAGCTCTGATTCACTCTAGAATTCTCTCTCCTTCTCTTTTCTGCAAGTTTTCCTTTGAAAATCGACCTTTTTATACTCTTTTGGAAAAAAATTCATTTTCCCCCCGCGCCCCACCACTTGGGACACGTGGCATCATTTGGTTCGTTGACAGGGGCGCGGGGTCATCCTTTGGCTTTTAATTTTTTTTGTGAAGCCTTTGATAAGTTTCGAAAGCTTTCCTCAAGCTTCGAAACCCCCTGCCCCCATAGGACACGTGTCGTGCTCCTATTGGCCACGGGCCAAAATTCAAAAATTTTCCTTCTCAAACACTTAGCCAATTTTTCATTGCGCCTTCCCCGTGTGACACGTGTTACACTGTGATTGGTCCACGAGCCCCACCGGAAAATTTTTCCATTTGAACCTTCGACCAAAATAATTGGAAAAATTTCAAATTTGCCTCCGACCCCCGAACTCCTCTGCCACGTGGCAGCTTCCTATTGGCTGCGGCCTCAAATGGGAAAATTTTCCACAAAAACTCCACCGAACCATAACTTGAAAAATATAAGGAGTTAGGAGGCAAAATTTACCTTTCTGGAAAGCTGAGAGAGAGATCTATCTGATGGTGATATTTTCAAAAAGCCTTGAGTGCCTAAAAATAAAAAAATGTAGACTGAGGCACAAGAGAGGCAAGAACACAAGGAGTTAGCCACAAAAACGAGCTGGGGAACCATTTTGGGTAACAGTTCCTCTAATGCTGGTAGTGTTTCTAATTCTTGAATGATTGAAGGATTCTCCATAATATTTAAATTTCTACCTAGGGAAATCTTCTCTTCTTTCAATCCCAAGTATTCAAATGCTCTCTTTTGTGCTTAGGAATCCTAAGCAACTCAACAATTGGAACAGAGACTTTGATTTGACTTAAAAATTTGGCAATATCATATGGGACATTTCTTGGCAAGGTAGTATTGGAAGTTAAACTAACACACTCATTAGGTGGTACAAGATTTTTGATAACTTGGGCACGATGAGGGATATGATTTTTGTTTAGAATTGTAGGGATTTTGGTAGATGCCTCTTTATTAGGATCCTCTTTAGGAATGTTTGAAATTAAGGGAGCTTTTGGCTTAGCTTAAGGCCATGTCCCTTTGAAATCCTTACTTCTTGTGTTATATTCCTTCTCTTGAGCAACAACAACATTCATCAGTAACTGTCTATCATCCTCAGATGGAATTCCTCCATCATACTTCTTTATCATTAAATCCCTTAAATATTCAAATTCATTATTGGGAAATTCAAAAGACTGTATAATATCTACTTCTAAAATATGAGAGGGAGGAGGAATAGGTACCCTATGAATGCAGTCCCAAAAAGTGGCAGAAATCTAGGCACTTATCACCTAAGTTGAATTTTCCCCTTGTTGTAAACTTGTGGAACAACCCATATATAGACATCATCATCATTGTCATCAACTTCTTATTCTTCTTTCTGATCTTCTTCACAAGGAGCATGAAGCATGAAACATTTGTCACACCAATCAACGACATCTGTCTACTCCACCACAACAACTCTGACATCCAAAGGATCAGGTACCATTCTATTACCCCTAGCTTGGGACTATCTATTTCAAAATCCAATAGGACCCTTACCTCTTTCATAAGATCTTTGGTGATTTGTGAACCTTTCTTGGCCTTTTTGCTTGTGTTGACCTTGTGAGTTCTACCCAATTCCCTTCTTAGCCTGAGCTAGTTTGTAGGAAATTTCCTTAACAGCCCCTGCCAAAGTTTTCACAACCTCCTCCAAATCAACAAACTTTCTTGTTTGAGGCTTTTATGGGTTAATCAACTTTATACCCTCCCTTTTAGGATGCTTTCCAATTGCCTTGATGTTGTTCTCTATTTGTAGAGCCATGGTGAAGGCCTACCTCAAATTTGTGGGGTTCTTGTCTCTTAAGTAATATGCAGCCTTTTTATCAAATGCATCATAATATTTTATCAAACACGACTCATCACAAGGTCTTATCCTAACAAGCAATTTCCTCAAGGTCTTATTAAACCTTGTGTTGAAATCATGTACTAACTCATTAGGATTCTTTTTAATGTTTTCAAATTCTCTCAAAAGAAACCTAGGGTCAGTTCTATCACCATATTGCAATCTAAATTCATTGCTCATCTCAGTCCAAGAATCAATAGAGTTATCTAAAAATGCTTTATACCAGTCCTTGGCATTATTTTCCAAGGTATGGATGAATAGATTGATATATACATCTTCATTTTCAATCTCAAAATCTTCCATCATATTGATAAAAAGCTTTAGATGTTGATCACCAGTAATAACATCATTTCCTTAGAACTTTGGCATTTTGTTCCTTACATCTTGAAGCACTGCATTTGGACAACCAGCCATCCAAAAAAAATTTATAGGTCAAAAGGTGTTTACAACAATAGGGGGTCTAGGTGGGGACTGGGCCATGTTTATTCAAGAAGGTGACCCCAAAGGGGTGAAAAATTGATATGAGGTTGAGCATCCTTAGAACATAGGAGTATAATTATCAAAATGGATACCCCCCAAAGGCCTTGTCTCTTGGAAATCCCTATCAACCTCAGAAAAGACGGGTGCAGAATGTGAAGCAAACCCTTTAAAATCAAATGAAGGCCCTTCTCTAGCTAGAAAATTCAATTCCATAAATAGGTTTCCTGATTCAAAGTCACTTGAATGGCAGTATTCAATGATAAGCCGGTCACTTTCATCAATGGAGATCCCTCTTCTTGTCTGTTGTTCTCCCACAACTCTCCAGGGTTTTCTTCCTTCTAATTTTGCTTTTCCTAGCTCTGGGAACAATGTCCTAGTAGAATCCCTAGAAAAGAAATATCTTCTTCCTTCCAATTTTGCAAATATTAGTAACAAATCTGACTTTGACAGAGTTTTAAGACACTAGTACTCATTAAAAACTAGATCAACAAGGAATCGGCACTAAGGATTTCCACCTTAGTTGTGCAAATGCAGTAAGTATGATCTGTCAAATGTTTGTCAATGATAGAAACTAGAAATGGAAGGATTCTAAACTTTCTTTACCCAGATTTATCAAATGAAAGCTAGTGCACTAGGTGTGAAAACTGAAAGAACTACACACAATACTTGGAGCAAACAAGAAGTGTTTTACTAGGTTCTTAATTTTGAACTGAAATCCCTGCAATGGTGCCACTTAGGTGTTAATAGGCTAAACAATATGGACTGGTAGTGAATCAGTAAATTAGTCTCGGTAATGTAAATTATTTCCCAAGAATTCAAAACAGTCGCCGACAACTGCGCCACTTAGGTGTTGGTATCTAAATTGATTCTCCCACAAAATTCTGAGTAACATCAGTGGTTTGACAAGAAACTTAGAGATAGATTAGATCATGGTGAGTCATTTTGTAGTTGGGGATGAGATCTAATTGGCCCTTTGTCACTCAAATGTGGAGAAATGGATAGCACCCTCAAGATGATTTGATCTATCCTCACTATTTTAGGTTGTGCCTTTCAACCAAGGTAAGAGAACCTATTTTGTAACCTCTGTTCATTGAAGAACAACGATAAATCCTTCTTTTGCATAAACTTTATAGAGAATACCTTGGGAAAATATGATCAACACACCAGATCTGACTCTCACGAGTTGTCACTTTCAGATCATGGAGATATTTTCACAACAAGGCAAAGGTTACTAAAGACATTTGAGACCCTGACTGCTTATGCATGTTTTGGTAACAGAGATTATGCATTTGTATGCACACAGGACAAAAAAGGGTAGTACAGGTAGGATTGGTTCTTTTTTGAATGATTTTTTGTGTGGGAGGTGGGTAAGAATGAACTTGACTCACCATATCCTTGAGGAACCTTAAAAATGGAAGGTTAAACCAACAAAATGCCGCAGAATAGCTAAAATGTTTCTTTAACTAGAATATGTTCTTGAATGGAGGCCCATATTAGAAATATTTCACACAATCTTTGAAATTCTATCACGAAGGATCAAGTTATAAAATCAAGAAAAGCATAAAGATATGATTCAAATCATGCCTAAGGTACACCTAGAGGCTTACCGACAATCTCTGTCAACAGATGAAAGAAAAGTGATTTTAAATCGTTTATTCCAATCCCAGATGAAAGCTCTTCTGAGAGATGAAATTACAGATGCCACTAAACTATCACAAGGATTGAGGCATGTGTGATTGAATAAGATGCAATACAAGATTGCAACAGAAACAAGAAAAACTACTTACATACATTCAGAAACAAAACAAACACATTTTGCCTCAAGACAACAAAGAATAACTCAAATTTGATTATATCTATCAACAGGGGAAAGTTTCTGGAATAGTCTCAGAGCTTGTCAATGGCTGTACACTTGTAACCACCTTGACATGATGAAATTTAATACAAAAGAGATAGATAAATTTCTCAAACGACTTCTCAAAATGATGGGCTCTGTTAAGCCTTTTCTATTAAAAAATTTAGTCCTGACCCCTAACACTCTAACCTCCAACCCTTTACAAAATAAATTTGAGCCATTTATAACATTTACACAGAGCCCCTTCTTCCCCAAAAGATAGAAACATTTAATGCACCAGTTCTCCCCATGATTTCGATCGCGATTCTTAGAATCAGATCTGCAAAAATTTTCCAGGTGCTTGAGGGGGGCAGATCTCATCGAATATTTCCCGCATTCAACCCCTTCCTCTAGTAGATCACTCTTTCTTAAAATTTCCAACAACTTCCACCCCTAATCTATCAAATATGGCTCCTTTCATGCTCGAGAGAAGAAAAATGGAAAACCTGATCGAGCACGATAGTTATACCATTTTAATGGCGAAAGATGTCTTCCAGATCTTCCCACCAAACTCAGATATCAAAATTAACCCCCCTCTTTACTTGGTGTTTAGGAAAACCAAGAAATCATGAAGACTCACACTTCCAGGCATGTCTCAGTAAAATGGGGGCAAAATAAGATTCAGAATCTCAGTTTTCGTTGATCTTTACTTTGAATTTGGACCATCCACATGGAAGATTCAACTTTTTAAAATAGGCCTGGGGGCTTCTTCTCACTTTTTACAACTTTTGAAAAAATTGAAATTTTTCCATTTTCCTCTGCACCTCTTCCCTCGGGAAATGATCCTGACACGTGTCCTAAGGTGTGCCCCAGTGGAACCACAACCAAATTCTGCCATTTCACCTCCCTTTTGGAAAAGGGAACATTTTCCAAATTTTCCTTGCAGTTCCGCCCTTGAAAAGCAGGCCTGACACATGTCCCAATGTGGTTCCAGTAGAACCATGCTTCCCTTTTTACTTTTGACTCTCTTCTCTCAAAAGGAATTTTTTCCAAATTTCCCTCGAGAGTCCGCACCTCCACCATTGACTGGAGCAAGCTTTGATCTTTCCTTTATCAGGGCTTGTAAGCCATTTTAATGTTTTTAGTCATTTTCATGTCAAGGGGCAAAAAATCAAAATTACCCCCGATGGTCCACCTCCCTGCCCCTTTGACTTTTAAAATTGCCATGTGTCACTATGGTGCACCTTGAGATGGTCCCAAAAAATTGGTACCTTGAACAAGCTCGGGCTCGCCACATCTTCTAGCTCAGAAAAGTTTGTTTGAATGCTTGAAGCTTAGCAAAAGGCGTCATGTGTCATACTCTGAGGCAATATCCTTTGGCCGTTGAAAAGTATAAGAAAAATGCAAAGTAAGTAGAGGCCACTACATGTCATCTTGGTGCTTCTTTAAAATTAAACTCAAGGGCTAGCCCCCAAACATGCACAGTTCCTCCACGTGTTTCCATGGCGCAATTTCAAGATGGTGCCCAAAGCGGAGACCCTGAATGAGCACAGGCTCACCACGTGTCTCCATTTTCTACCACACTATTTTAGCTGCATAAAAAAATTTTAAGTCCAGGAAAAGTAGTGAAAACCTCCACATGTCCTCTCGGTGCTACTCTAAGGCCAAACCAAAAAGTAGATCTTCAAATGAGCTTCGTTCCTCCATGTGGACACATTTTTAAGTTGAGACGATTCCCAAAATTTTTGGAGTACCCAGCTGATCCACATCCAACGAAAAGGTGCCACATCCCCTATCAATGCAAGGATGTAAATTTGACTAGGAGAAACACCCGTCAAATCATAAAATAGAAAAAAAGATCATTCGAGCTCGAAAATGAAAATTTCTCCAAGGACATAGAATTTAGAAGTGTTACAAGGATCAAATATGTTTCTCAGAGATACATCCATTCATTTTTCTTCAAGTATTTAGGGAAAAAATGAAAACGAAGACAAAACCTGACCATGGAGAATAGAAAATATGGGAGAACCTGAGTTTTTAGACAAACAGAAAATGGGGGACCCAAATTACAGACCTTTCTAGAGGAACAAAGAAGCAAGGAGAAAACCATGGACCCATAAGTGATCTTCAACCTAGGAACAGATTAAAAATGTCAACAAAGATTAACCAGGCACAACACGGAGAAAAAATAAAGTGACAGAGGCCACAAATCGATAGATTCCCAAAGGCAAAATGGGGCGAGACTATTTTGAAAACCAACAGTGCATATTAATGAAGCAATAGATTTTAGTTTGTAGATGTATCTTCCCTTGCTGAGTTTGTTTCATTCTCCTTGGCCCTCAAATATTATTACAAATGTTTTTGTCTACTCTATACTCTTGTAGGAACCTATTATTATTGTGTATACATGGAAATGTGTCGTGAATGTTCTTATTAGACTGTGGAGAACTGTCATCACGCTCTCTGATCTGTATTTTGCTTCCATTTTCACACATTGGAAATTGTCCTCATTCCCTCCTTTTATATTGTATCACCATGGTTAGTGTAGGTTTTAATTTCATGAAATCTCTTTCCCTCATCCCTTGGAAGGCTAGATTGAATTAATTATTTTGCTAGCCTACACTAGGAGTAGGAACCAACCTTCTCTAGAGGGTCATCTCAAGCATGCAAGTCCCATAGCTTGAGAAATGATCCAATTTTACACAAATTACACTGAATTCCCCACTAAAATCTAAGGCCATTTGGGGGTGTTGTAGTTTCGTGATAAAGAGTCCCTTGGAAAAACTTTTCCTAAAACCTTCTTCTTTATAAACATTTGTTTTTATGTGGGACCCACATATCACCATGATGTAAAGCATACATTTATGAAAAACCTGAGGAGTTTTGTAGAATATCCAATCATCACTTTTAATGGATCAATCAAAACTAGGTCACAACACTTCACTTTCTGCGAACTGCTTCGAGCTAGGGTTTAACTAGGGTTTTAAACCACTTTACTTTCTTCACATTCGTTCATAAAAAATTACAATCAAATGACCTCATTATTTTTTTAAACCTTCTAAACTCAACATATAATCTTCCCTGAAACCCATAAGGTTTCATTCAAATCACATTGTTTAAAAAAAGCATCTGAAGTAGCACTTCGAGTTGGATTTTCACTTTTTATTGACCATGTCTAGCAAACTCAGTCATAAATTGAAAAATACACATCATGGGAACCTCAAAGTTTTTTGACAACACTATGAATCATCCCTCTAACATCTCCTATCATCATAATATCAATTTCATGGCTCAAACTCTCCTGTCATTAAGACTTAACTATGCTTGCATGCTACATCCTCATTGTAGAAGCTCAAGTCAACTGAAATAGAGCAATAACTAAACATGAAACTTCTTAAAATGAACCAAACATACCTCATATTCCATGATATACCTTATTTCATGCTTCCATGTGCTCAAATAGCTCCAGACCACACCGTCACACCTGTAAACTGCCATACCTTCCCCCAATGAGCAATGATAGCAAAGTTAACCACCTATAACTACACTATTCCACTACTATGAGTACTCAAACACCCTAAAAACATGTTATAAATCATTCCAACATGCTTCCCAATCATCTACAAATCTCACACTACTAATCGACATCTCCTAGGCACCTATACAGGCTTACAAAATCAAGCACACCTCACTACATCCCACTGTAGCAGTTGATATACATTTAAACCAATATGTTAGCACCATTAACAACATCATGACATCATCACACAACATTAAATTTGTCATTAATGTGGTTTTTCATCAATTACAACACCTATTAGGCCTACATGTCAACATCTATAGCGAAACTGTGACATCGTATTTTGTACATGTTTGGCATGATGTTTTGGTATATGTTCTCGTAAACTAAAATTCCATCATGTTTCTTTTCATTTTGATGTGCATATGACATGTTATTTTATTTATATTTTTATGTTGTGTTTTTTTAAAGCAACAATTAAAATGGATATGTGTACTTAAGAATTTGTATAGGTCACATCTGTTTTTTTCATCAAAAGACATGGATATAATTGATTTTTGAATATCCAATTGATTTTTATTCATTTGATCATCTTGTACTATTTCTCCATGGTGTAAATTTATGTACGAATTTCTTTTATAAAAAGTTATTATTGGTGAGAGGAAAATTATTGAATTTTTTACAACTTGTGGATACAAAATTGACGAAGTTGTGATCATTTGTGGGAAATTATTTACGTTCGATTAAATATACATAAATATTATGTTAAAATTTGAATTCAAATGTGCTTATTTTTTATAAAATATATGATTTGATATGTGGTTATATAAATTATGTTTTGAAAATTTAATTGACGAGTACTTTTACACATAAATGTATACGTTGAAATAGTTTTTTCATAAAATTATATAATGTTTTTGTAATTTATTGATGTTGAAAGTACATATGATGAATACTTCATTTTTTTAAAATACCAATGAAAAAATTAATTTGAGACAAATTTAATCCTAATCAAATCGATTTAAAGATCCAATGTAATGTGTGCATATTAATTATGTTTTGAAAAAGTAGTTGATGAGTAATTTTACACATAAATGCATACGATTACTTGCATATGTTTTGATGGATTTAATTACTTTTTCATATATTTGGACTGCTCTTTTAACTAATATAACATTTTCATGAATTTTTCTATCAATACATGTTTAAGTGTATCTGGTGTTCACGTAGAAGTGATTACATTGATGCATGTGTTGTGTTGTTTTTTTTGCATTTTGATGTACATGTATTTTTGGTTTGATTATTATAGATTTTACAATCAATGTTGTACATAGTACGTGTTGTCGCCCTCAAAATCCCCCCCTCATTTTCTAAGTCAAATTCAAATATTTTGAGCTTACGCACTCTAGAAGTGTTCAAGTAAAGTTGGAATTCTGAAAAGATAGATAAATTCATGCTTCGAAGTTGTTTGACTCTTGTCACTTTTTTATGAACGAATGTTAAGAAGGTAAAAAGGTCAAAAACCCTAGTTAAACCCAAGCGAGGAGAAGTTTGTAAAAAGTAAATTATAATGACCCAATTGTGATTGAAAATGAAAACATTATGATTTTATGTTGTATATAACTCTTCACGATTCCCAAAAATGTATGGTTGAGGTCGTGGTGATGACTGGGCCCCACCTAAAAATAGTAGTTTTTAGGAAAGAAAGTGATAGAGTAAGATGGTCCAAAGGAGGAGCATGGAAAATTGATGGTGCATGATTTATGGGAGATTTACTTGATGTAAATGGTGGTTTAAGGTCATGATGTTGTAGGTACATGGTGTGCTGAGGCTCAAGCACGTTGACTAGTTAAAGGGTAGTTTTGGGATCTCAAATAACAAGGTTCAATGTTTTGGCCATAACAAGATCTACAAGTGGATTTTTGAGATGATTCAAGTTGTTTTGGAAACTATAATCATATATATTTCCAATGATATATGGATTTCTTCATGATGAAGTGATTTGGAATGCTTTCTAGGGTATTCTTTTAGAAAGAATGTTTTTGGAAGTTCAGGACAGGATCTGTTTTGGTGAAAATTTGATGTTACTTAAAGCATGAGATGGAACGAGGGATGAAAGTGGCATCCAACGAATCCAAGTGGAGGTATTGACTACATGTATATTGGATTTTATGAGCTAACCATGGGAAACAACATTTTTTGCAGGTTGATTTGGTGAAGGAAAATCTTGTTGAGGTTTGAAGTAAAAGATGTTTCATGACTTCTAACATGCTTAGAAGTTTTATACAGATTCTTACATTTATTTTTTGTTATCACATTGCATGTTTTTCTTCATTAGTAGTCATTTGGTGGCATTATGTAGTTTCTAGGGTGTTGAAGGGTGAACGAAAGAGGTGTTTTGAAGATTGTAAAGGAAACTAGGCACATTAAATGAAATAATTTGATTGGTTGATATTAATTGTGACCATGTATGAATTATTTATGATATTTTAAACATTTATAAGGGTTCATGTGTCATTAAAATATTACGGTACTCATGTTAGGGAAATTTTAAGATTGTGCCCATGGGGTTTTGAGCCATTTTGGCACATGTAATGAGGTTTTTGGCTAGGAGGACCTAATTGGTTCATATGTAGCCGTTCTATTTAAAATTTTAATTTTTTCCTTGATTTATTAGTTGAACCAAATGTATGGAAAAATTTTTTCCTAAAGATTTAAAGGTGAAATGCATATAAAAAATCATGTTCTGGTGCTTTTGTGAACTAGTGAAGTGTGTACAAGGTGGAATGACCTAGGTGGATGTTGTTTGTAGGTATTGGAGCATGAATTGATTCTGATTCAAGTGTGTTGCAGGTTGATAAAAATAAGAGAACATTAGATCAAGGGTTTGATGAATTTTTGAGTGATTGAAGAGCTTGTTTTGAGAAGATTAATCACCTAGGGTTTGAGTGAAGGCAATCAAGCTGAATATTAGATCTCCATTAGTTTTGGTAGAAAAAAATAAGATATATACACATCATAAGGTGGTTGAGTGGGTGCTTGATCATCTTAGGGGGTTGTAGCCTCCTTGTGGAGTTGGTGCTTTACTAAATTATGGGTTAGTGTTCCTTGTAGGGTTGGTGCTCTACTAAACTAGGGGTTAGTGCTCCTTGTCAATATAAGATAGTGTTTCAGTGGGATTTCTTCCCCTTAAGGTTTTCCCACTTATATCTTGTGTTCTTATGGTGTTACTTTGCTTTCATGGTTATATGCTTTATTGATGGTTTATGGTGTGCACACATAAAATTTAAATAAGTGGTTATTTTGATTGAATGCATATGGTATTTTTGAGTTTCATATATGAAGTATAATTTAAATGTTTATAAGGATTGATTCACCCCCCCTCTCAGTCCATTATGCTTCTAACATTTGGTATCAAAGGTGGTCCTTTTGCAAAATTTTGATAGGCTGAAAGGAGATCCTTGAAGCAAAAAATGGAAAGCAATATTGTGATTGGAATGCCACCAATGTTTGACGGTGTGAACTATAGATTTTAGAGAATGAGAATGATTATTTTAATCATGGCACAAGGGTTTCATGTTTGGGAAATAATTGAAAAATATTATGTCCCTCCTAGTGATCCTCTAGGCATTGAAGAAAAGAAAAGGATGATTATACCAACAACTCAAAGGATTTAAATGCCATCCTTAGTGGCCTTGGAGAATATGAAATGGGTAAAATAATGCATTCCAAGAATGCAAAGGAGGCATGGGACAAACTTCAAGTTCTCTATGAAGGAGATTCAAAGGTAAAAATTATAAAACTTCAAACTTAGAAATCAGTTTGAAAGCTTAAAAATGAATGATAATGAGGCAATTGAATCATATCTTCTTAGACTTGATAAAATTGTGAATATTATGAATGGTTTACGTGATGAAATAAAATAAGAAGTTGTAGTTCAAAAGGTTCTAAGGTCCTTGTCTTCTAAGTTTGATTCTAAAGTGTATGCTATAGAAGAAGCAAAATATCTAACCTCTTTGACATTTGATGAGTTGCATGGTACTTTGATTTCCTATGAAATGAGGATAGGTCACTCAAAACAAGCCAAGAAGGATATTTCTTTCAAATATAAAATGAAGCCAAAAGACAAGGAGGTAAAAAAGGATAATACCACTCTAGAGATTGAAGATGAATAACTCTTTGTTATGTTGGCTAGAAGAATGAAACAAGGTTATGGTAAGTATAAAGGTAAATCCCTTTCAAATGATTTAATTTTGGAGGATTAGGGAATTTTTTTGCTAAGTGTCCTCATAGACATGAGGAATAAAATGATGATGAATATCTTGAGGAAGAACCTAAGAAGAAGATCTAAAATTTTGGAAAAGATAAGAAGAACTTTAAGAGAACTAATTATAAAAAGGATAAAAGAAGTTTTTATTCAAATCAAGATGATGATTTTTCATATGCTAGGATTGGTGTAGCAAATTTTGAATCTAAAAATTAGTATGAAATCTTAGGTAATGAATATTTGTTCATGACTAAAGAGGCTATGAGATCTTTAGAAGATGGTTTTCCTCTTTTAGGTGATTTTATTCCTTGTTATGGTAACTATTCTGATAAGGAATGTGAAGATGATACAAATGATCTTGAAAGTGTGAAAAGATATCTTGAACAAGCTGAAAAAGAGAATAAAAAAATGACATTGCAGATTAAGGAATATGAAAATCAGTTTCATACAATGGATGAGAAATATGTGGTTGAGTCTACAAAGCTAATTAAAGTAAACAAGGTGCTAGAAGAAAAAGTGAATTTTCTTGTCTCTAACCTACAATAAAAGGAGAATTTTGGCACCAATTATGAGCAGGATATAAAGTTTTTGAGATATGAGATATTAGAAATCATTAGAAAGACTATGTCCTTGCAATAATTGAGAAGATTTCTAAATATGTAGATGACCTACTTGGCAAACAAAGAGCTACATATGATAGGATCCATTTGGGATTCAAATAAGAAGCTAAGGAAAAAGAGATTGAGCAAGAAATTGGTGTTTCAAGAAAAGAATTAGATAAACCAATTGTGAAAGAAGAAAGGAATGTGGCACCTATCAAGAACAATGAAAGATCAAGGTCCATTAGACAACCCCAAGCTTCAAGGTATGAAATAAATTTATTGCTTTACTTGTAATGCTTTTGGTCATAGATCTAAATAGTGTAGAAGATATCCTAGAGATGATGATCCTTGGAGAGACAATAGGAGTGAGTTTGTTAAGATAATTGTGTGTTATAATTGTAATGAACAAAGACACACAATTGGGTATTGTTTGCATGATAGACCTAGTCAAAATGAAGGGCTAAAAAGGAATAACTTATTTGTTTGTTACAATTGTAACAAAGTTGGGCATGTGGCTAATAAGTGTTTTTAAGATTTTCCAAATAAAACGAGAGGCTACTCATATCCTAGAGTGCAAGATTATGGTGGTCAAAGAGCTAGAATGCATAAAAGTAGTCCTAGAAGAACTTGGGAACCTAGAAAATACATTGGTGTCTCATCAAGAGCTAGAAATAATACAAAAAAGAGGATAACATAGAGTTAGGAATAGAAAAGTGAGGATGAAAGTGTTTTACAAGCTCCCAAGAATGCTTGGGACCTCTTCAAGACCTTATTTTAGGTCTTCACAGATCAATTATACCTTCACTATGCTTCTTAAAGGTATATCATTGCAAATTAAGCATCTAGGTGAGGGTAAAATTTTTGTGTCTTGTATTTCATCACTACATGGTCAAGGTATGAGTGTATATGCCCCTTAGGGTATTGATTGGTTTAGTTTTATGTGTTTTGTTGTCTTAGTATCAATCATGAGTCTTTGTTGTGTCTCTCTGCTCTTTGAGTAGTTTAGAGTCTTGTCTGAGCTAAGGTTAGTGTCTTATGCACTATTATGAGGTAAAATGAGTTATATCTGAGCATTATTGATGTGATGAAGTTAGTAGAGGTTTCTCAAATTTTCTGAGAGTCTTCATGAATTCATTATAGGATTTGCCACTTGTACTATTCGGTATTGACTCTCAATGGTCTGTGATGGTCTACTTAATCATGCCTAGGTTATAAGAATTTTGTATGGAGTTTTCATGATGGATAAGTGGTCTTGTAAAAAGTGACACTAGGTCACCTATGTACATGAAGTCAAAGGTGTTTTCAGCTCATTATATAATAGGTTTCTCAAACTAATTTCAATGTGTTGACTGTCTTGCCAACCTGTGTGTCATGTTTGTGTCATAATATTAATGATCTGAGTTTTTTTCATGAGTTGGAAGTGTGATGGATGGTCCCCTAAGTTCTCAAGAATATTAAGAGTGATCATGTCCTACTTGATTAATGAAATCTCAAATAATGTGACTGAGACCTTGTTATAGTAAAGATTACAAAATTTTGGGTTTCTACAAGAAAAAAATGAATTTTACAGGTATGATTCATGATGATTTATAATTTATATTTGTTTTTGAAGGTGTGTCTAATGTTTTAAGATGTAATTACAAGGAGAATTTTTCAGTATGAAGGTGAAATGGGTTAAATTCTTCAAAATACTACTTCTCTGTCCACTGACTATGTTTTTCTCAGTCCTTAAAAGTGATATAGATGGAAACTTAACTTTGGATGGTCAAATGAATAATGTTTTTCTTAAAATTTCTATGAATTACCTAGATATATATGTATAGAGGATGTGTGAATTTGGGATCTTAGGTATGTGTACTTCTCCAGATATGTATGACAAATTTGAGTAATAGTTCTCATTGTATAGTGGTGAGGGTTTGATTTTCAAAAACCATAATGCTTGGATATCCTCAAGATCTAACAATGTGATTTATATATAGTAATTGAGATTAATGAAGCATTCAAATCCTACTCAACTTAATTTTCATGGTCTAGACTGATGCAAGAAGGAGCGGTTGTGTCTCTTTAAGTTTCATGTAAAAATCATAATCTTACTATACAGTGGAAGAGGTGAAGCATTTTTCGGGTATGTTTAAAGGTATCCTATCATTCATTGGTTTGTTCATTTATCTAATCTAATCTTTAAGTGTGTCAATAATGTTAGTGTTAGAGTAGGTATTTACCTTAGCTCATTTTCACCTAGGTACTTTATTTACCTTTATTGTATTTATCCTCACCCACTTATGTGTGTGGATATTTCCTTTTATTTATTTATATATTAGGGGGATATTATCTAGTTGTTAGGTATAGTTCTTTCCTTGATCTATGGTATTGACTAGATCTTTGATGTCTAGTTCTCTCAAAAATCTATGAAGTTTACTAGTTCTTTGATGACTAATTATTTCCATGATTTATGGCTTGATCTACGACCTTGACTGGTTCTTAGTTTGTTGGATTCCTTTCCTATATAAGCAAGGCCCATTCTCATTGTATTTCATGGAGTTCCATAATAATATATGATATTTCTTCTCATTTTTTTGTAAAGGTTTATGTAAAGTTATTTTGCCAAATTACTTTCACCTTATTGATCACAATGTTTGATTATCATCTATTTTCTTAGCTTGGTACAATCTGGTTATCGTTCCTTTTAGTTAGGAGCTAGTATATTGTTGATCTTAGTCAATGGATGTTTATATGGGCCTAATGATTGCTTCTAGTAGAAAGTGAAGACCTACAGGTGTCTCAGTGGTCTGGAGGGAAAAAATATTTGATCACAATAGTATAAAGTGTTTCTCAATGCTCAATTTCATCTTGAAAGGTATATGATTTCATCAATTTTTTCTTTTGAATATGGTGGTTTTTGGAAGGATTGGTATGAGCTTGTGAAGACCTCTTGAGTGATCCTTGAAGAAAATATGATCACCTATAGGTATCGAAGGCATAATTGCAAGATATAAGAGGTGTGGTTCATGTTTTAAAGGTTTATTTTTAGATTGAAGGGTATGTCTCTATCATATATCCATGTTTGTAATATAATGATGCATGAAGATGGTCTCGAGAGACTGGTCAAGTCATGAAAAACTGTATTTATCTTAAAATAGCTCTCTACAGGCTTATAGAGGTCTCCTCTTGCATGGTGTCAGTTGGAGTGAAGTAGAATGTTTCCCTCTCAGTATTTTCTTAAGTATTTAATGATGTACATGTATGATGAAGGGTTTCTATGGTTGCAATAATCAAGTTCTAAGACTTGTAGTTGGTTCTTATGCCTTCATGAGATGTCAAATATAGTGGAATGGAACATAGGACTGATTGTGAAAGTTTTAAATATTTGATATTAATCTCAGGGGGAGATAAGTATAACTATCCATGCTCCATAGTGTAAATGTTTATAAAATTCTAGGCTACAACTCCACAAGGAGGCTTCAACCCCCCAAGATGAACAAGCACCCACTAAACCACCAAATCCATAAGGAGGCTACAACCCCCCAAGATGATCAAGCACCCACTCATACACCAACTCCACAAGGAAGATATAACCCCCCAAGATGATCAAGCATCCACTCAACCACATTATTATGTGTAGATCTTTGATTTTTTGTTGCCACAACTGATGGATATCCAATATGTAGCTCACACGTCTTCACTCAAACCCTAGGTGATAACACTTCACAAAACAAACTCTTCAAATCATGTAAAAATCATCAAACTCTTTCTCTCATGTCCTTTCATTTTTCTCAACCTACAACACCATTTTTTAATCTCAAAAACATGAAATCACACTTCACCTTGGTCACTCCTTATGCACACACTCAACTAGTTCTAGAAAGCACCTAAAAACATGATTTTATATGCTTCTCCGCAATTCAAAATTAGGCCCAACAATTTCCCTCCATTTGGTATGACCAAAGTTCATTTCAAGAATCCCCCTATGAAATAAATTTTATAATTTGTGGTGAATCTCAAAAATTGACTTTCGAATTGTTGGAGACTTTCTAAAAAAACATTTCAAGGAAAGGTGATTTCGTATGGAGAAATTTTCTTGAGGTTTCACATAGTTGGACGGGTAGGTTGGGTGGACAGGTTAGCTGGGAAGGTTGGTCAGGTAGGTTACATGGGCAGGCTGGTGGGTAGGTTAGTCAGGTAGGTAAGACGAGTAGGTTGGTTGGGTACGTTGAACAGGTAGGTTGGCTAGGCAGGCTGGACAGGTAGGGTGGCCGGGTAGGTTGGTCAGGTAGGTTGGTTAGGTAGATTGGTTGGGTAGGATGTTTGAGTACATTTTTTGGGTAGCTTGGTTGAGTAGGTTGGTCAGGTGGGTTGACTGTCTAACTCTTTCATCCAACCCCTTAGCTGTCTAACCCTACCATCCAACCACTTACCTATCTAACCCCTCAATCATCCAACCCCTTAGTCATCTAAGCCCTTATCCGCCCAACCCCCTACCCATCTAACTCCTTAGTCATCCAACCCAATAACTGTCCAACTCTTCCACCCAAAATCTTAGCTGTTAAACCCCTTACTTGTCCAATCCTTAGTGGTCTAACCCATTATCCGTCCAACCTAATAGCATATGTTTTATGGTGCTGGTTGTTTATATTTACTTCAAAGAATATGCAACCGAAATGATTTGAAATGGTATCGAATTACATTCATAAGCTCTTATATATGTGTAAACTATAGGTGAAATGAATATTAAAAGGGACATGTCGATGGAAATTTTTGGTGAATAAGTCGAATGCGAAACACATAAAATTCACCAATTCAAATTTCCAGAAAACTTGATTTCGTGAGTTTATGAAAATTTTCCAATAAAATTTTCCATCGGTATGACCCATAAATTAAGAAGAAAAATTAATTTTGAAATATAACATTCACAAGTGACCTAATTTGGTCATTCTAGCTAAAAACCTCACTACATGTGCCAAAACCGGCTCAAAACCCCACGGGCATAATTTTAAAATTGCCCTAACATTAGTAACATACTTTGTCATGACCCAAAGCCCTTTACATATGAGTAAAATATCATAAAACATTCATAAATTAATGTAATTAATATCAACCAATCAAATTATTTTATTTTCAGGGCCTAGTTCCCTTTATAAATCTCAAAACAACAATTTCTTGCACCCTTTAACACCCAAAAAACTTCATCTGATCCCCAAATCACTTTTACTCTACCAAATCATGCCATGTGACCACTAAAAATAAAAATCATAACCTTTAGAACACTTCTAAGAAATTTATATGTCATGAAATATCCTTCACTTCAAACCACAACATCATTTTACTTCACCAGATCAACCTACCAAAAAATATGTTTCCAAAGGTTAACTCATAAAATAATTTATGAAAACCATTCAAGACATAAAAATGGATTAATTTGATAACAAAATGAATCCCTATTCACATTCCAGGGGATAGGAAACATCACCCAATCCATCGCATGCTTCAAACAACATCAAACTTTCACCAAAATAGATGCTATCTTGAACTGCCAAAAATCTTCTTTCTCAAATAATTCCTTGGAAACCTTGTCAAATAACTTCATCATGAGGAAAATCCATATGTAACTAGAAATATTTATGAATCCTCTTTACAATACAACTTGAATGACCTCAAAACTCCACCTATAGCTCAAGTTATAGCCAATTTACTCGACCCTGCTAAATGAGACCACAAAACTACCCTTTAACAAGTCAACCTATTTAGACCTCAAAACACCATAAACCTACATGAAAATGTCCTGAAACATCCATGGAAATCAATAAGAACTCCCAATCATCATTCACCATCCACTTTTCATGTTACTTCTGTTATCCAAAAAATTTCCCAAGATGAATTTCGATAGATCACACAATCCCTTTAGACTTGGAGAGGCAGAAATGGTGAAACACAAAAAATTGGATTTTGGAGGCACCCCTCATAACTATAGATTATGTATTGTAGATTTTGCCCAGTTCTAGGTGGAATACATGCAGATTGAACTAGGGTTATTCATACCTGAGTTAGGTTTGAAATGATAAGAAAAACTGATTTATAGTTAAATCAAATCTTGATGGCCCATGCGGTCTAAGTTCCATCAGGCCAGGAGTTCCCCAAAATGTTGATTTTCCTCATTGTTGAAGGAATGAAGTGGATTACGGAAAAAGAAGAGTTGTAAAACCCAAATGTCGTAACTGAGTTGGGATGCTAGTGTGTAGAAAGAATGAAATGGCTGCAATCCTATGTATTTCAGAAAATGTGGAAAATCAAGGCCCGCACGGTCCAAGTACCATGGGGACATCAGTTCCCTGCCAATCCAAAATCACTGCACTAAAAGCATCATGGGAATGTTAGATGAAAGTGGCTCGAGATGCAATAGGAAAAATGGAACACCAAATTCTAACATCATTTATGATTAGGGGAGTACAGGTATGATAGGGGTCAAAAGCCCACCTAGCCCGATCAACGACGAATGCGCGAGGATAACTGCTTGGCAAATTTAGATTAACTACTCACACTCATAGGACCATAATGTTTGTAATTCTCAATGGATTTTCACAAAATTGGTCTTTTTGGAATCATGAATTTGAGTCCAATGTAGTAAAATCAAGAAATAAGAAATGTTATGAATAATTGATGATGATTTTAAGTAAAACTTGTCAAGTTTTGAATAGTAATTTTATTAGTGGTTGGAGAGCCATTCCTTCTTTGGTGCAAGTTATAGGATAGATGAGATTTCTTTTGTAGATCAAAAATTACCAACCACACTCATTTATTATGACTTGCAATTGGTTGAAAAGTGTATTTCAGGACTTACATCCCTTCTCTTTCTCTCCTTCAAAATTCTATAAATGAGAGTGTTGGGCTCATTGTAAAAGGGGATAGTTTTGAATAGAAAAACACTATAATTTTGGTTTTCTAAAGCCAATGTGCTACAGACCCTTGTAGTGGACTCCTTACATGGTGATCCAGGCATTTCCTTTGTAATAGTTTGGACTATGCTTATTAATGAAGCAATAGATTCAGGTTTGTAGATGTATCTTCCCTTGTTGAGTTTGTTGCATTCTCCTTGCCTCTCAAATATTATTGCAAATTTTTGTGTCTAATCTATACTCTTACAGGAACCTATCATTATTTTGTATGCATGGAAAATTTTCGTGAATGATGTTATTAGACTGTGAAGAACTAACATCACCCTCTCCGATATGTATTTTTCTTCCATTTTCACACATTGGAAATTGTTCTCATTCCCTCCTTTTCTAGTGTATCACCGTTGTTAGTGTAGGTTTTATTTTCATGCACTCTCTTTCCCTAGTCCCTTGGAAGGTTAGATTGTATTAGTTATTTTTCTAGCCTGCACTAGGAGTAGCATGTGGCAGGTAATTTAGGAGCAGGAACTAGCCTTCTCTAGAGGGTCATCTCAATCCCGCAAGTCCCATATCTTAAGAGATGATCCAATGTTACATAAATTACACCAAATACCCCACTCAAATCTAAGTCCATTCGGGGGTGTTGTAGTTTTGTGATAGCAAGTCCCTTGGACAAACTTCTCCTAAAACCTTCTTCTTTAGAAACATCTATTTTTATGTGGGGCCCACATATCTGTTAGGTTGTGGAGCTTGTTTTCATGTTAGAAAGTGTTGAAGATTGTACACTAAGAGTATTGTACACTTTCCACGTTGTCTTTCTGAGGTTCGGGGCCAGGCCAAGCCTCGAGCGGGGGTTCGGGGGCACAACCCCTGAAAAAAAAAATTGGCCTTAAAACATGCCCAATATATCGGGAAATGTGATTTTCTCATATGGGCGGGTTTTTTGACCCATAGGTTTATGGGATGGTTTTGGCGCATGGTTTTGATACCCATAGTTTTGTAAAACTACTTAAGCAGTTGTCTATTAATGTGGTTTTGTGCATATGGTAGAAATTATGAAACATTACATATGTGTTTTGAATTCGGGTGTGAATTCGTTAGAGTTTGTTGAGCATAGCTCCAAACGGATCTGGGTATTATATTGAGAGAGTGGTGGCTTGTAATAAAATCTAAGCAATTGATTCTTTCTGGATGTAGCCCAAATTGGGTGAACCACGTTAAATACTGTCTCTTTGTGTTGTGTTATTTTATTCTGCACTTTTATTTGAGATCTGTAATATTTTCTGCATATTAGTTTCTATTGTTGCGATTCTGTGAGGGATTATTCCACATATTTTGTCCCTTATTTCCTAACAATATCACCATGATTTCAACCATACATTTTAGGAAAACCTGAGGATCTTTCTACAACATCCAATCATCACTTTTAATGGATCAATCAAAACTAGGTCACAACAGTTCATTTTCTACCAAGTGCTCCTAACTAGGGTTTAACTAGGGGTTTAGACCACTTTACCTTCTTCACATTCGTTCATACAAATTGATCAAATGACCTCACTATTTTTTTGAAACCTTCTAAACTCAACATATAATCTTCCCTGAAATCCATAAGGTTCCATTATAATCACATTATTCACAACAAGCATCTGAAGTAGCACTTCGAGCTGGATTTTCACTTGTTATTGACCATGTCTCGTAAAATCGGTCATAAATTGAAAAATACACATCATGGGAACCTAAAATTTTTTCTACAGCACTATGAATCATTTCTCTAACATCTCCTATCATCATAATATCAATTTCATAGCTCAAACTCTCCTGTCACTAAGACTTAACTATGATTGCATGTTAGATCCTCATTGTAGAAGCTAGAGTCAACTGAAATAGTGCAATAACTTAACATGAAACTTCTGAAAATGAACCAAACTTACCTCATATGCCATGATATACCTTATTTCATGCTTCCATGTGCACAAATAGCTCCAGACCACACCGTCACACCTCCAAACAACCATACCTTCTCCCGATGAGCATTGATAACAAAGTTAACCACCTGTAACTACACTATGCCACTGTTGTGAGTACTCAAACCCACTAAAACCATTCTATAAATCATACCAACATGATTCCCAATCATCTATGAAGCTCACACTACTAATCTACATCTCCTAGGCACCTGTACAAGATTGCAAAAGCAAGCACACCTCACTGAATCCCACTGTAGAAGTTAATATACATCTAAACCAATATGTTAGCACCATTAACAACATCATGACATCATCATACAACATTAAATTTTTCATTAATTTGGTTTTTCATCAAATGACAACAACTATTAGGCCTACATTCCAACATCTATAGCGAAATTGTGACATTGTATTTTGCATATGCTTGGCATAATGTTTTGGTATATGTTCTCGTAAAATACAATTCCATCATGTTTCTTTTCATTTTGATGTGCATATGACATGTTATTTTATTTATATTTGTATGTTTTGTTTTTTAAAGCAACAATTAACATGGATATGTGTACTTAAGCATTTGTGTACAAGTCACATGCGTTTTTTTCATCAACAGAAATGGATATAATTGATTTTTAAATACGCAATTGATTTTTCTTCATTTGATCATCTTGTACTATTTATCCATGGTGTAAATTTATGTATGAATTTCCTTTAGGAAAAGTTATTATTGGTGAAAGGAAAATTATTGAATTTTTAACAACTTTCGGATACAAAATTGACCGAGTTATGATCATTTGTGGGAAATTATTTACGTTCAATGAAATATACATAAATATTCTTATAAAATTTGAATTCAAATGTGCTTATTTTTATAACATATATGATTTGATATGTGGTTATATAATTTTATTTTTTTTAAACGCAATTAATGAGTATTTTTACACATAAATGTATACGTTGAAATAGTTTTTTCATAAAATTATATGATTTTTTGGTAATTTATTGATGTTGAAAGTACATATGACGAATAGTTCATTTTTTTTAAAATACCAATGAAAAAAATAATTTGAGACAAATTTAATCCTAATCAAATCGATTTAAAGATCTAATGTAATGTGTGCATATTAATTATGTTTTGAAAAAGTAATTGACGAGCAATTTTACACATAAATGCATACGATTAGTCGCATATATTTTGATCGATTTAATTACTTTTTTCATATATTTGGACTACTCTTTTAATTAATATTGTATTTTTCATGAATTCTTCGATCAATACATGTTTAAGTGTATCTAGTGTTTGCGTGGAAGTGATTACATTGTTGCATGTGTTGTGTTGTTTTTTTTGCATTTGGATGTACATGTATTTTTGGTTTAATTATTATAGATTTTACAATCAATGTTGCACATAGTACGTTTAATTTAAATTTCTATGGTACTAATTTGTTTTTTTAATGTGTTGTGCTATAAATTGTGTTGCACTATTGTAAAATTGTCATCTTGATTTAATCATTAGAGAATTTTCATTCGATGTCAGATGGATTATGTTATGTAATGGAAATTAGGTGCTTACAAAGAAGATTTTGTATGTATTTTGCACTATGGTACAAATTTCATGTTGTTTTTTGAGACGATGGAATAATGTGACCATCTACACGAAGGTCAAAAAAATAATTTACTGGGAAAATCCCCAACTATTGTTCATCTGTGTCGATTTCACTCAACTCGACTCAGCGATGGAAAACATACAAATGATGAAAAGTATGTGTGTTGTGAATAGTCGAGTCAAATAACTCTTGCACGAAAAATTCTTTTGATATTTGATGTAATGAGGTGATCAACTATTATTCCTGATCCTACTAGGATTTAAATCAACAAACAATTTTTTTTTGTTATCCTAGAGAAGAAAAAACAAATGTTTGTGTGCATATATGAGATGATGTATCAATGCAAGTACACTATTTTGTGTTCCTCAAAACTCTTCTTTAAAGGAGATCATAATAATATATAATGGCATTCATGTAACTAATTATCTATGTGAAGAGCCACGTGTATTTTATTTACATGATATCGTTGTTGTTGTTCAACATCTTATGTTGTAGGTTTGGAGGTGGTACGTGGTAGAAATTGATTGTCCTACCACATATTTACTTATTAATGATTAATTGTTATTGGTTGGATTTATTTTCCATTATTATGATAAGTGGGTTTTTGAGATTACTAAATCATTTTCGGGTTTATTCATGAGAATTCAATTATTATTGTGGCATGGTTGATGAAACTCCTTAAATCCTTTCATAATTACGAATACCTCTCCTACAAAACCCCATACAAGTGGATATATGTTAACCAAACTTGTCATACCTCCTTGAGATTAAGATGGGTTTTTAAGGATGCTTTTATCTTGCTTGAAGAGTTTACAGTGTAGACAAACCAACAAGTGCCCAATGAACCTTGCTGTTGTGCAATGTAAGGGCAATTTTGGTAAAGGCAAGTGAGAGGAGTTTTTGGATGAATGTTGAGCAACTAGATGAGTGAAATAGGTGGTTTAGTTTTATTAGAACATGATGGAATCCTAAAACTCCTACAAATATAAATAAGAAATCAATAACACATCTAAAACTCCTACAAATATCAATAACCAATCCAAAAGGCCCCTAAACCTAAATAATGCCTATATTCTTTCACAAAACAGATATGGATTGTATAATTTAAACCCTAAAATATTGAAGGTTGAATGTTGAAATTCTAAAAAACACCTATGTACTAACTAGATTAGAATTTTAAAGACTATCTTCTAAACTGTGTCAGATGGAGTTGTGAGACTAGTTCCATTAGGTGCAGAGTGACCCTAACATCTTATATTTACTAAAATAAATTTAAAGTATAAAGTATATTTTATTATTTCTTATAATTAAACATTTATTTATGTACATGGAAACATGCCTCAACCACATAACACACAGGAACTAAGCACGCTATAAAGTGCTCAAGTTTTAGGCTTGGTAACAAGCAAACCTAATAAATCATAATGCACTTGTGCTTTAAACAAATGCCCTCATGTTTTTCTTAAAATCATATTTTTGTCTAATTTTTGGCCCCCCATATATGTTCATAGGCCCTGACCGCTTGGGGAAATTTCCTTATAGTTTGGTGAACTAACATTAGCGGATAAATGTTACATTGGCACCCATTCAACTCGAGATGACTACATATTTCATAGCATGGCGGATGTGGATCAAAGCTCATAGCTCGGCACCAACATTCACGTCGCAACAAATAGTTTAGCATCCCACACAACTTGACGGGCATAGCTCACGCCTATATACTTCACCAACCCAATGTATTAGGGGCATCAACATGTAACGCCACATAGAATGATGAGTCAACCATACATCACAATCAGGGCTTATAATAGCTTGGTGAATGTTATGGTGCCAAAACAAAAGGTAGAACAAATGTGGTTATATGCCACAGTTCAATGGATCAAGCTTTCCTTAATAAACAATGACCCCCTCTTTCACGCCGACCATTTGGGATTTTCCCAAGGTGAATGCAAATGGATGGCCACTAAAATGGAGGATGGACATTGAACCCATGATCTCCCCTTTGCATGCGGAGTGACCCAACAAGCTTAGAAAACACATTAGTTTAGATATGGATGGCATGATAAGGGTTTTAGTGTGAAGTGTGGGTCGCCCAAAGGATATAAAATAGTCCCTCTCTCCTTCATTAACACACCCAAGCTCATTTTGAGCTCTCTCCTATCCCCGATCCGAGGAGATGGAGAAATAGTGGGGGCCTAGCAAATAATGATGGCCATTATTTTTTCAAGGAGTTTTAAAAGCCCTATATTTTAATATAGGTAATGTTATTTTTATAAGTCCTATTATTATTATTTTAATAGGAAATTACCATGGTGGTGTTATGTGGCCTTAGAAAATTAAAAAGGTTATATATATATTTCGGAGCATATTATTAAAAGGCCTATTTTATATACATATTTAAATATGTAAGTCCTATTTATATAGAAATTATAATGAAGGTCTGAATTCTCTCTGAGAAGTAGTGCTTCGAGCCCGAGATGTAAAGGACGAATGGTGAAGTTTGAAGGCAATTGTGGTGACATTATGGAGACAGAAGACCTATTTTAATATAGGCACTATGGAGAGATACTAAGACCTATATCATATAGGCATCATATTCATTAAGGACCGATATTATTTATTATCGCTAAAGTGAAGATAAGACATATTTTTTTATCAAGCGAAATATTGTTATTGGGATTCATTCAAACTACCCAATAGGCCACATATGAGCCACACTTCAGGATGCAGATCTGGGAGAATCGACTGGAGTGCCATTTGGAAGACCAATCAGTATACCAAAGGACTTCGTGCCTAATGGAGAAAACATGATCAAATCTGCTTATAATCTGGGGTAGCTACTTGGTGTTTAGGTTCATGTTCCATTATGTATTAAATATTATCATCCTTAGATTGTATTATTTGTTGTAGTCTTTAAGTGGATAATATATCAGTTCTATTGATGAACCCAGAGACGTAGGCATTCTGCCAAATTCTGTTATCAAATTGTGTGTAGTATTTTAATTCTTGCATTGCTTAAGTTGATTTTAATGGGGTATGTTTGGAAAATAATTTAATGCCTATAGGGGTCTGGGATTGAGTTAAAAAAATCAATCAATTTTCAGATCACTTTTCCTTTCAAGCATCACCGAATGAGCTATGGTAGTACATGATTCAATGAGTGGCCAAAAATTTGGAGTATTGGATCACCCGACCATTGTCTTGACAGGAAAATCCCAAATTTCTTCTAAATTCCTTGTTGTCACTCACGTCTACTACTGCTCATGTTGGGTGCCTTCCAATGCATCTATCCTGAAGCTAGGGAAACTTCTCATATATTTTCTATGGGCCAATGCCTCCATTAGGAAAGGCTTTCATAGAGTTTCCTAGGAGATATGTTTCCTTCCTTGTGATTCTAGGGAGTTAGGAATTACTGACATTAAGCGCCAAGGGCAGGAAATATGTGTGAAATGGATCATTGAATGAAGTGAGGGTGAAGAAGCATGGAAAGTGTTTCTTCGCCATGGCATCACAGAGGGTTCGCCCTATGGCCATCTCGTATGGAAAGGTTTGAGGTTTGCTAATATCCTTTTTTCTCACATTCAAATTAAAGTTGTTGGCCCTTTTGTGCTCAAAATCATATGGAAGGCATGAGAATTCATCAAACCATGACTGCAATGGAAAGGAAATGGTTTTCGTAATGGCCTCTCCATCAACCATCACTCTTTATTATGGTCATCAATCTTTCAAGGCCAGGATCAATGTCTTGTAGATGTTCTTGAAATTATCGCGCTCAAGTTTTTACAATGTATAATCTATGCCTTTCAATATTTGTTCTGAAAACACTCTTAATCCTGGTATTCTTAGCCTAAGATTAAGGATCGGTTTTATCTCACCACCCATGATTGTTCTAAGATTACCAAAATCATCAATTCACTTCCCAACCATATGCTACACAAAAATTTTGTGCATCTTTCTCACCCTTGGTGGACAAACTGGAAATGGTATGTTGATACGCCGTTTCACAATTATATAGCCAGTCAAGGCTACCGTTGGATCTCCCCACATTTTCCCATGGTTGAAAAGATCAACACAGGGGATTCATTCTACTCCATCATGCTGGTGAAGGATATTTGACATTGTTTTATCGGTTTGTGTGGAACCAAAAATTGGACATTTTCTTTGGTGTATTTTGTACCAGGGTCTTCTAGTTGGTTCTCACCTTGTTAAAATTGGGGTTTCGACTCGCAATAGTCTGTTTTGTGGCCACTTGGAAAAATTGTTGCATCTTTTCTGGTTTTTCCTGAAAGCTTAGCTTGCTTAGAATTGGATTAATTCCTTTTTATTTCCTGTCAGACCTCTATGTTTCACTTCGCAACATGTTCTTTTAAGAAATAACCCCAAAATTCTAAACATTTTTGCCCATATTTGACATGTTTTCAAAGGTGATTTTTTTTGGAAATGGAAAGAATGAAATGATTTTTTCTTTGCTAATTCTGAAGTTGATTAGAAATTTTCAGTGTATAAGAAATCTATGGTTATCTCCAATGTTCTTTTGCACATACAAGTCTAGGTGAGCAAAGTTGCCTTGGAAGTGGACCATGTTTAGAATTTTTTGCGGAATTTGGGGGATGCCTTGCGTAATGTTTCTTGGGATCCACAATTGCCATCTTAGCGCTCTCCACCATGTGTCGGCCGTCCCCATAGTGATCGTCGTAGCCTCTCCTGGCATTCTTTCAACCGAGCCCACCACTCTCCCCGCAACAGACAACAGATGAGTGTTTCCCCCCTAGCTCACCAACAAGGTAAGGGCTCCCCCAACTCGGCAACTCAAATGGAGCTCGACGGTCGCTCCTGAGTTGCACACCCTAGATGGCTAGAATCTGCCACCTCCACCTCCATAGCCTTCAAACAAGTTCTCCCAGCTTCCTCTTATTGTCTCTCCTACATAGGTGGCAGCCAACACCTAAGAGGAGAACCCAACTAGTTGGGACATTCCAGATGCTGGCAAGGACCTCCCTGGTTCGGGCTGGTCTGATGACCATGACTCTCCTACTTCTGGGATGTTTGTTGCAACAACTTAATTTTTTCTTTTGATGTTGTCCTAGGCATTGCCTAATGTGTTGCTTTCGTAGGCTTGACCTAGTTTGTTAGTGGGTTTGGGGTGTGTTTTCACACCACCCACTTTTTGTTGAAAGCTATCTTGTATCTTATCGCATTATTATAATATAAGATCTCTTTTCATCAAAAAAATAATTAAAATTAATATAAATTAAATATTAAAAATTTAAAATTAAATAAAGGTAACAATTTTAAAATTAAATTAAAAAATTAAAAAATAGAAATTAATAATATTAAAAATTAAATATCAATAAAAATTACACAATTAATAACAAGCAAAAACCAATTAAAATAAATCAAATATCAATTAAATTAATAAAAAATAAAAATAAATTGAATTAAAATTAAAATTAATAAAAATTAAAAATTAAAAAAATAATATAAATTGAATATTACAAATTTAAAATTTAAAATAAAAATTTAAACAAGGTAAAAATCAATATTCGAAAAAACTAAAATTAATAAAAATTAAAAATTTGAAATTAATATAAATTACTAAATTAGAAATTAATAATTAATAATTTTCATTTTTATTTGTAGCTGAATCTATTCTAGAATTTCCTCTCAGAGAGATTCCAGTGAATGATAACAAGGGATTTTCAAATGGTGATGTTCAGTTGGATGAAAAACATAGAACCATTTACTTGTATAGTGGTTAAGGAAAACATCCCGCCTCCTTTGCGAACTTGGAAAATAATTCACATCTTCCAATTGATGGGTTGAAAGTTGTTCTTCCTATTGTGGATGTTTCTAATGGGTGAAAAACAATGCAAAACAAGAAAAAAACCTCTTTCAAAAAAATGTTGTTCCTACCTAGTTGTCACTTTCACTGTCGGGAAGTTGTTTCCTTTTGTTTCTTGGTTTGTCATTGTTTTAGTTGAGCTCTTAGTACTTATGTTGATGTTGGTATAATGTTTCATCCGGGTTTTGAACCCTCTTATGTACTTCTAGATATGGTCCCTTTCAAAACCATTTACCAATAAAATAATAAAAAGTAAGTAATAAAAATTATAAAAAGCAAATTACAAGATTAATAAAAAGTAAAAACTAATTAAAATTAATAAAATTTTAAAAAGTATTAAAATTAAAACTAAATTAGAATTCATAAAAAAAATTAATTTTTTTTAGAAAAGTGTAAAATTAAAAAGGAATAAGAATTAAAATTATTAAAAATTAAATATTTAAAATTTAAAATTATAAGTAAGAAAAATAAAAATTATAACAAATAAAAATTTAAAAGTAAAAATTAAAAAATGGAAATTAATTAAAGTTAATAATTCATAATTAATAAAAATTACAAAAATAATAAAATTAAAATCAATGATTGTTATAAATTTAAAATATATATAATTACAATTATTAAAAATAAATAAATTAAAAGTAATAATTTTTTTTTTCTTGCCAGTGATTAACCAAAAAAGAAAAACCTTGTCGAAGCATTTGAATGCACCCTTGGAAGGGGATGGAGTGGAGTAGTGGCAATTCCCGTGAATTTTTCAATTCGGGGCCTGAGAAAGCTGCCTTGGCGGGAAAGGAGGTTGCTGTCGTAGCTCCCTGTTTAAGGATTTTTGCCTCTGGCGTGAATCGTATCCCATTGGGCACTGGTAGTGGGGTGGAATGGCTTGGGAAGAATGGCGTGGGGCTGGCGAAGGAGAAGGTTTTGGAACTCTTGGTGAAGTTTGGTCATGTCACTGTTGTCAAGTCCCTGGCTAGGCTGTTAGGGACTGCAGCCCTAAAACATCTGTTGGTAGATGTCAAATCCTATCTACAGTTAGGTTCACCCTCTCTGGGGGTGGGGTTGGAGGTCCCTTCAAATCCAATTGAGCGGGAAGTAAGCGGTACGTAGGAAGTGGAGGAAATTAAGGTGGGGGGATTGGTTTTAAGCTTTCTAAGGAGGTGGTGCGAGTGAATCTCCCTCCAAGCCCTAGAAGGTATTTTTTGGATGTCTGTGTTAAAAGAGAAATCTACTGTAAATTTTTGGGGGCTAGGTTTTCTAGGAGGAAACGCATAAATTGGATTTTCTAGTTCTGGGGCAAGGAGAGGAAGCCTAAAGTTTTCTTTCTCCCAAATGGCTTCTTCCAAGTTATGTTCCATTCGGAGGCCCTGCTGGAGAAAGTCTTCAAAGGAGGACCTTGGTTTCTTAATTCCTTGAGCCTGTATCTGTGTCTGTGGTCCACTGAGTTTAATTTTCATAAGGAAAAAAATCTTAGTTCCCTGCTTTGGTTGAGTTTTCCTAATTAGCCTTCAGAATTCAGGAATTAGGCTGCCCTAAAGGTGATCGTTAATTCCCTTGGTTTGTGGGTTCATATTTTCAACCCCTCACTTTTGGCTTGGAGAAATTCTTCAGCCCGGAATTTGTGTCGAGATGGGTTTATCCTCCCCTCTTCTGAACTCGGTTATTTTGGCCACTGGTGGGGGTTCTAGATCTCAGTCAATTTTCTATGAAGGGTTGCTTCTTCATTGTTTCTCGTGTGGTTTATTTGGTCACCAAAAAAGGCTTTCCCTTCTAAGTGGAAAAAAGAGGCGGTCTCTAATCCTTCTTCCCAGTTAGGGGAAGGTTCGCTTTCTTCTAGAAATTTCCTCTGATTCCCCTGTTCCTCAGCTTGGTGGGAATATCGGCTCAACTGTGGGGCTGGGCACGGTTTTAGCCAACTCTGGCCCTTCCTTGAGTCTGATTCCCCGCTCTCTCTTGAAATAAATTGAAGAAGTTCATAGAGATTCAGGGCACGGTTTTAGCCAGACTCACTTCTTGAGTCTGATTCCCTGCTCTTTGATCAAGGAGGGCATGGTGAAGGGTCAAGCTTCCTCAATGGAAAATCTTAATGGTTGGATTTCAAATAACGAGTCTTTGGCATTGGCTTTGCCCGGTGTTTCAAAAGAGGATAAGGAGGAAGGGTAAGTTGCGCCTGATGGGTTAGCTCCTGATACTGTCTCCCTCTAATCTAGCCTTCAGTCAGGATGATTTGGGTTCCGCCCTTTGTGGCTCCACTAGTAAGAGAGGGACAAAGTCTAAACAAGATCTCGTGTTGTTGGAGGTTGAGTTGGGCAAGAAAAACACCCTTAAATTTGACATTGCTGATTTCAGGAAGGTGAAAATACTTCCTTGTTTTCAATGAAGATATTTTCCTCAAATGTCAGAGGGCTCAATTCCTCTGACAAACAATGCTTGCTTAAGCATTATATCCTCTCTTCGGAGGCTTGGATGGTTCTTTTACAGGAAACAAAGGTGTCAGTGGTTGAAGCAGTGGAGAGGTTGTGGGGTGGCTCAGTTAAAGGGTGGAAAGGGGTCTTCTCAGGTTTGTCAGGAGCTTCAGGGGGTCTTAGTATTCTCTAGAAGGAAGGTGTTTCCGAGGTGGAGCAGCAAGAGCATTCCCAAAACTAGCAACTAGTAAGTGTTAGTCTTTGCCACTCCTAGTTTAGTTTCTTTTTATTTAATATTTATGCCCCTAATAGTATCTTTGGGAAAAATGTTTGTGCGCGGATATGCTTCTCATAGTCTCTTCTCTGGGGGATAGTTTTCTTATCTTGGATGGCAATTTTAATGCCATCTCTAGCGGTAAAGATAAGAAGGGGGTATTGTCAGAAACCTCCAGACACAATTGGATTGATGTTCCTTTATTAGGGACATTGCTTTGTCTGATCTGGAGCTCAAGTAGGGTTGGTTCACTTGGAGCAATAGGAGAAAGGGTTTCAGTAATATTGCCGAAAGGCTGGATAGATTTCTGGTGTTCCCTAATTGGTCTTTGAAAGACATAGTTTTGGAAAGCCTCGTTCAGCCTTGGTCTAGTTCAGACCATTTTCCTATTTCCCTTGTTGTCAATTATGATGTTAACCCTCACAAATCTCCCTTAAAATTTGAGTTAATGTGGCTCAAAGATGCTTCCTTGGAAGGATGGATCACTTTCTGGTGGAAATGTTATCAATTGGTGGGCTCTAAGATGTATGTGCTAGCTCAGAAGTTAAAGAGGCTGAAAAATATCTGCTAGAATGGAATGGTAAGTATTTAAAAAATATCTTTCATGAAAAAGTGAGGGTAGAAGCTGATTTGAAGGCTCTTAATTTAAAATTGTACACTGAAGGGATGAATCAAAAGGAATTTGCTCTGGAGAAGTCTCTTCTAAGGGAGTTAGGGGAGCTGCTTCTTAGGGAGGAGATCTTTTGGAGAAGAAATCTAGGGAGCTTTGGCTTAAGGATGGGGACAGGAATTAGAAAATTTTCCATGCTTTTGTTAAATCAAAAAGGAATTCGAGCTTTATTTCGGAGTTAAAGAACAGCGAGGGGGTACTGTTGACCAATCAGAAGGATATTATCAATGAGGGTATTAATTACTTATCCTCCCTACTTGCTGGTGATGTGGCCTCCTTTGATGGGGCTCAATCTTCCCTTTTGGAACTTATCCCTTCCCTTGTTTCAGATTCCCAGAATGTTGCTTTGTTTAAGCCTTTTTTCTTCTTTGAAATTGAAAAAGTTGTCTTCTCCATGGAGAAGAATAAAGCTTCATGACCAGATGGTTTCCCTGTGGATTTTTTTCAGAAATTTTGGGGGATTGTGGGCTATGATGTGTGGGCAGCTGTAGAAGATTCGAGGAGGTCCCATTCAGTGCTTAAGATGTTCAATAATACTTTTATCTGCCTCTTTCCGAAACTATCTCAGCCTACCTCCTTTGCAGATTTTAGGCCGGTCTCTCTTTGTAACACCTCCTATATAATTATTTCTAAAGTCATTTCCCTTCATTTGAAATTTTTTCTGGACCCTTTAATATCCCAAGAACAAACCGAGTTTATGTCGAGCAGATCTATTTTGGAGGGTGTTATTTTGTCTCATGATCTGACCCACTCCCTTTCCTCTTCAAGTTCTTCTGGTATGCTTTAAAGCTTGATATTAGCAAAGCCTATGATAAGATCAATTGGAGGTTTCTCATCAGAGTCCTTAGAAAATTTGGTTTCTCTAATAGGTGGTGTGACTGGATTTTCAACTACATTTCTAGCCCTTCCTTCTCGGTTTTAGTTAATGGGAGTGCTGAAGGTTTCTTTGTTAGTAACAGAGGCATTAGGCAGGGGGATCCGATGTCCTCTTTTCTCTATATTTTGGTTGTTGAATCTTTAGGCAGGGCTTTTAAAGAGGAAATTGGTGGAAGGTAGGCTCAGTGGCTTGAAAATTACAGACAGTGTCCCTTCTCTTTCCCATCAGCAATTTGCAGATGATACCTTTTTGCTTGGCAAGGCAAGCATTTGGGAGGCTAAAGAGTTAAAGGGGGCTTTGGATGAATACTCATTAGTTGTTGGGCAAGAAGTGAGTCTCCTGAAGTCTTGTATTTTTTTCTTCAACGTCTCCCCTAAGCTTAAAGCTTGTATACAAAATATTTTTAAATTGAGAAGAGGTTTCCTTCCGATCAAGTATCTAGGTATTCCCTTATTTAAAGGATCAGGTAAGGTTTCATTGTGGAAGGATTTGTTATCCTCGATGGATGCTAAATTAAACTCTTGGAAAGGAAAATGGATTTCCTTAGCTGGGAGATTGTAGCTTATCAAATCGGTTCTCAGTGCCTCCCCCATGTATTTTTTGTCGTTCTCAAATTCCCCAACAATGTGTTGGAAAAGTTGAAAGTGATGATGAGGAAGTTCCTGTGGCAAGGTTTATCGAGAGAAAGGAAAATCCCTCTGATCATTTGGGATGTCTTAGCTAAACCAAAGGATCTAGGTGGGGTGGAAATTTTAATATGGACCTTCAAATTTTGGCTTTAGGTGCTAAAATGGTGTGGAATTTAATTTCAAATCCTAAAAGGTTCCTTAGTCAAGTTTTTGAAAGGAAATATCTAGGAGCTCCTCTTCTAGAATCTATTCTGTGAATTGTGAACCCGCCCAAGGGTTCTCATATTTGGAATTTCATGTTGGATTGTAGGTCTTTGTTCTTATTTAATGTGGACTGGAAAGTGGGGAATGGTGAAAAAAGACCTCATTTGGGATGATCCCTGAAATGGGTTCCCTGCTTTGGGGGATGTTCTGGAATTTGTGGCAATTAAAGAAAGGCTACTCGAAGAGAGGGGTCCTTATGTCTCGAATTATGGCCAGTTGAATTGAACCTCCTCCCTCTATTTTCTTATGGAAGGAAATTGATCATTTAGGGCTCTCGGAGGTGGTAATGAAAAATTTTAAGTCTGCTTTGCAGGATAGGCAAGTGTTGATCACTCGCAAGCAAGATGAAATTATATGGACCGCTACTTCCTCGGGGTCATATTCCTTGCATCTGGGTTATCTTTTGCTTCATGAGGATATTGTGTCGGAGGATATCATTTGGAAAGAATGCTTAGAACCTCCCTCCCCCCCAAAGGCTGGTCTTTTCACCTGGATGGCTTGTTAAGGTAAAATTCTTACTCAAGAAAGAAGAAAAATGTTTGGGTTTCAGGGCCCCTCTAGGTGTGTTTTATGTGAAAAAGTAGAAGAAGATAGAGATCATTTGTTATTACACTGCCCCTTTGCTAAGAAGTTTTGGAATTGGTTATGTGTTAAGCTTAATTTGCCATGGGTACAACCGTCCTCCCTCCCGACAGCTATTCTGGCCTAGCCGGGTTTCTCTCCCTCGGGGGCTTTGTCTGTTATTTGGCTTAGCAGCCTGGTGCTTCTTCTTTGGAGTTTATGGTGAGAAAGGAATAAAAAACTCTTTAGGGAAGAGTATAGTTTTGTGGAAATGGTCCCTTTACAAGCTAGAAGGAGCCATTTCGGAAGTGGGTGTCTTCTAATTGGTAGAGATCTTGCCCTTTTACTTCTACTGACAGGTTTCTTGAAATAAATTGGCCTCTGATTATCAAACCTAGTGATGGTGCTATGAAATATTTTGTGCCTTCCTCCTTGGCTAGAAAAAAGGTTATTTGGTCCCCCCCTTCCCCTGGTATTTTAAAAATTAATTTTGATGGAGTTTCCCGGGGGAATCCAGGAGCTTCTGGAGCAGGTTGCTTAATATGTAATTCCATGGGTAAGCTGGTGAGTGTTGCTTCCTACAAGCTTAAAGAGGGTACTTGTAATTCAGCTAAACTACAGGTGCTTAGTAAGGGTTTGTCCCTTGTGACCTTGCTTAAAATCAAGAATCTGGAAATTGAGGGGGATTCCTTGGTAATCATTAATGCCATTATTAAGAAAAAATCCCTTTCATGGAAGTTGGACTTAGGGGTTCAAAAAAATTTATGGCAACTCTCCTTTTTTAATAACTAGAGCATCATGCACGTGTATAGGGAGGGAAATCAGTGTGTCAACTGGCTTACAAATAAAGGTGTTGAGAAAATAATAGGGGAGAAGGTGGATATTAATGGCTTTGCATGGGAGGGCTTTGTTATGATGATTTCAAAGGAGGAGCCTAATCACGGATTAGACGGCAGTTCTCTCCCATGTGTGAAGGCTGGGATGGCTACTTAAGGTGATGTGGGGGGTTTTTCTATTCAATTTTTGCTTATTGTTGTTATGCATCCTCCTCAAGCTCCGCGGTTGGCTTTGTCTTGTGAGATGAGGGAAATGGCCTTTTGTAATAAGGTCTCTAATTGTAGGTTGAAGAAAAACATTAGAATTTCTTGCTCTAAGGATTTGGTGGCAGTGCAAACAATGTTGGGGTTGGGTTTTTTGCAAGCAGAAGGATGGCCACGTATTAACAGCGGAATTGCTTCCATTTTTGTTGAAAATCTTCTGGTTCTGTGTCCCTTGAAGGTGGAGGTGGTTATTTTGGTGGCTTACTGGTTGGCACCCTCTTTTTGCGGTAACCTTGCCTCAGAGGTGGCTAATTTTAGCCTGGTTTCTTGGCCAGGGTCTGGAGAGGCTCTATGTTCTCAAGGTGCTAATGATGTGGGTTTGACAAACTTGAAGAATCAATTCTAGATTTTGTTGGATTTCTCTGAGTCCCTGGTGATCTTTGCATGGGATAAGAAGGCTAAACATGCTCGCATAAAGCTTTCAGATGTTCAAGCTCTGGGTTTACCTCTGGAGCCTATGCCATGCTAGTGGGTGGAGCTCTGGGATTCTATGGGTGGCACCTTTGAGTACCTCTAGCAGGGCTGACTTAAAGGCTCGGCCTCTGATGTGGATTCTGATTTGGAGCTTAGGGTGGATCAAGGGTGGGCAGTTAGGGGTATCATCTTTGTGGAGGATGATGGTTAATATAGTTATCCTTTGTTCAGGTCCTAGTATTAGTATATAGAATAATGGTTGGTTTTGTCTTTTACCAGCGGGACCTGGTTCTAGTTGGTTTTTTTTTATACATCTGAGGTTGAGTCTCCTTTTTTGTAAATAGGGAACGGGTCCCTTCAACCCGCCTTATCAATAAAAAAAATTAAAAAATATATAAAAAATAAATTAAATTCAAATTAAAATTAATAAAAAATTAAAAATTGATTTAAAAAAATAGAAATACACTTCACATACTATTAGTAGTGTAAGAAGTTTTATCAAGTCTTGTTACACTGAAGGCATTCCCCCTATGGTAAAGGACCTCTGAACGTTTCTGCAGCGACGTTAAATTTGATGGTCAGTTGGAAGTATTTTCAATGTGATTAATTTTGACGGCCGTTTGGACGTTTTCGTTTATTCTGGCTATTTTTAACAGTTGCTTTTTCCTTTTTTGTTGTGTTTAGATTTGGTTTTTCATGCATGTTGAGTGCGGGTTCATTGTGTTTAGATTTGATTTCTCGTGTAGAGCCATGATTCCGCTACCTGTAGCCGTTTTTGCAGTGCAAAAAGATGGGGATTCGTTATAGCTTCTCTCCAGGAGGAAGAAACCCTAGGCATTGCTTGAGAGTAATGTTGCCGAGGAATTCTTGCCAGAATTTGTAGGCTTACATCATTAGGCAATCCAGGAATGAGAGTCCTTTCCATTTTTGGACTGTTTACTGTCGAAGATCTAAAGTGCCTCGCTAAATCCAAACCAATATACCTAGCTATTTCAGGATTTAAAATTTGGATCTGCCAAGCGTTATCGAAATATTTTTCCGTCTTCCTTCAATCTCACCTCACAATCTGAGGAAATAGAAATTGTTAGAAAATGATATGCAATGCTCTTCAAATATGATCGGTGATCGGGATTTTAACTCCCATGAATAAGGAAAGCAAAGGTTACAGACAAAATAGACAAGTATTTAGAGCACTGTCAAAGATTTTAGGCGGCCAATGCCTCCAAATGAAGAAAGTGATGCGGATAAGAGTACTGATTTTCTTTCCTAATTTTTTAATTTTTAAATGTGGAAACGACATAGAAGACACGAGCTATCTGCCACTTTATTTTATCATTCACCATATGATATGAAGTTTGAACATGCAGACTATCTAACAATTGTTATTTATTTATAATGTTGATGTGTTGAAAATTGTTTAGGGTTAATGATTCCTTGAAATAAGTTAATGAATGAACATCAATTAATTTTTATTTATTTATAATGCTTGATGTGTTGGAGCCACATGGTTTGGATAACCCCTAAAATTGGTTAGGGTTGATGATTCCTTGAAATAAATTAATGAAGGAAATCAATTAATTAATTTAAGTTGAAGAGCGACAAATTTGTGGTATGTGGACTTGTTTGCGAAGGGGATTTTCAATTACATAGGTATTTGAATCTGGTAAAAAGAGGTGGATACAAGTTCATGATGGGCATAAAATTAAAAATTAAAAATATTCAATAGTATAATTACGCCGAAGGCATTCCCCCTATGGTAAAGGACCTCCAGACGTTTCTACAGCGATGTTAAATTTGACGGGCAGTTGGAAGTATTTTCAATGTGATTAATTTTGACGGCCGTTTGGACATTTTTGTTTATTCTGGCTATTTTTAACAGCATCTTTTTCCTTTTTTGTTGTGTTTAGATTTGATTTTTCGTGCATGCTGAGTGCGGGTTCGCTGTGTTTAGATTTGATTTTTCGTCTTTGCATGTAATGTTTTTTTGCAGGGTTTCAGTCACCCGATCACCATTCTCACGTTTTATAGAAATCCATGTTTTTCGAGGCCATCTTCCATATTTTCTGTAGAGAAACAACTATGTGGGTGTATGAAAGTAGGGTTTTTTCGTACCCTAGGATTTTTGTGGCCTGTTTACTAGACACACTTTCCTCTAAGAAATAGAGAGGGTAAGCTGGCTACCAAGGGCATGATTTCTGCTCTCTGGATAATCGTTCGATCGAGCTCGGGAGCCTACTCTGTTTGCATTGGAGATTGAACAAACTCTTAAACCTGACAGTGTCGCTATCATAGTGGCTTCGCGGAGGAGGATGGGAAGAGACTCAAACCCCGTACGTATTGTTGCCCTATTTAGGAACTCGGATGTTGTTGATATCACCGCCACAGAGAATTGTTCAGTGATCGCGCTTTGCAAGCGAGCTATACACCATAAGCCCCTCAACCACTGGTCGCACTAGAAGCACAATAAAAGATTAGTCGAGCTCATGGAGCCATTAACTGAGAATCACAGTAGCGTCATTTATTTCCCAATTGTTTTAGACATAAGCTCCCAAAACCACCATGTTTATGTTGAATTTAAAGTTAATGATACGAAGAACAATATACTATGTTTTAAGGGCTTATCTAAAGAAAAACAAGGCCTTTAAGATCTATGTCGTTGCACTAGATGAACCCGCCCTTGCAAATATTAGTGGAACCAAGGTAGTGCAATTGCAAAAGTAGGGCAACAGTGAGGGTCTTGAAATTGGAGGGTGGATGAGGAAGAAAATTAATATTGGGGGTTTTGTCGTCGTCAAGGTAGGGTTTCCATATTCAAGGGGGATTGATTAAGAGTGAAGATATGTGCGTCATCTATGAGATCTTTGTGGTATGCAAAGATAGTAATGGTGTTGACTGTATGCAGGTGCTGCACACATACCGAATTGTTGATTGATGAATTAAAATTTCATGTAGACTGTATGCAGGTGTTGCACACATACCGAATTATTGATTGATGAATTAAAATTTCATGTAGACTGTATGCAGGTGCTGCACACATACCGAATTGTTGATTGATGAATTAAAATTTCATGTAGATATGCCTTTACTTGATTCACAAAGCTTAAATTTACTTTTGAGATCATTTATCTGGAATTTCTAAATTTCGGGAAGCAAGAAGAACTTGATTCTACAAATAGTACATGCTTGCACTTGTTACATTTTCTGTTGGAGACTCATTCTTATTCACATTCCATCATGATGCAGGACCATCCTTGGGGTCATGGAAATCTTGCTTCACTCAAAACTACTTGATGGGTGGTAATTTTAGTGCCTAGAACATGTGTAAACAACATCAACCTAATATATATATAGCAACTTCTCCTAGCAAAAAGGGGGAATTTTCCATGTTTTCTGATGAAGTGCATGAAGGTCGAGAATTACAGAGTCATGATTTGGTGGACCATAGCCATAGGCCATGATAGGAATTGGTTTGATTCTAGGTATCTATTTTTCGTTCTGATGAATCAGTTTCCAACGCCCGCTGAGAGTTTTCAGGGATATATTGCCAAATAACAATTAACATGTGATGAGTTTTTTTGTCATATGTTTAAGTTTTAAACCAGAATCCTATAAAAATTGGGTTTAAGGGCGGACAATTTTTATTTTCAGAAGATCATTTGCTGCAAATAGCAACACAAACTTCTCACCAACACCAACTGAGATATTTCAGGTGCAGGTATTCCATGTGCTGGAAATTTTAAACACAAGCTCTACATAAACTAATTTTACCTGGCTTGTTTTGGAGAGAAATCTTAAAAAACGGCTCAGTCATCACGGTTATAGGAGGATAAGGATTATGTTGTAGAGTGTAGACTATTAGAAGGCTGAAATTATGCAAATTTAGGCCATTTTTGGAGAAATTGTCCATTGGAAATGTGAGGGAAGTCTCAGGAAAAATAGTGATCGACTTTTGATGGATTTTAATTCCTATTGAAGGAGAAATAATAGTTTTCACCAAGTAATTGATGATCAAGATATATGGGCAAGAGTTCAACTGTAAAAGGACTTATTTTGGGTATGGTGAGGTCATTGGTATACATCCAGGCAACCTCTAAGAAATTGTAGACCTGATTTGATATGGGTTTTTCAAGTAGATAGATGATTGCGACTCAGAAATGGCCGGATGCTAGGAGTTGACAACATAAAGATACAAACTAATGTTTGATTGAGAAAACTTTGCAAAAAGAGGCAGTTTGAGGAGATTTAAATGTTTAGATAACTTACAAAATTTTGACCATAGATTTGACGTGGGAACATCTGCAAATGAATTAAAGAGCCATTCTCTTGCACGAATGACATTTTTTAAGCATAATGTTAGTTTGAAGTGTCTAGGAAATTTTTGTCGAAACCAATGCTTGTCAACTTGATATTTTGTTTGTTTTATCTTCTGTTGAAATTCCAACCATCAGATACTTAAATTTTCATCTTTAGACATTAACTGTGAGTGGGTCTTGACTCTTTATCATGTAGAATGTATGGTGAGTTTGAATTGTATTGATGTAAGCAAGAACCAGTAAAGAAGCTCTTGTGTATGTTAGTGTGATCAGAAATAGATGAAATCCTTGTGCTTTATACAAACTGCTATTGGCCCTTGACGAGTAAGGGTAACGCTGAGAGTCGTGTTTATTGTATTAAATTCATGGTTTGTTACTAAATGATGCAAAGAGTTTAGTCTGGCCATGAAGTTAGGGTATTCCTTTATTGGAAATTCATACCTTGACTACATCAGAACATAGTGGCAGAGTTTATGAATGCTAATAGGTGCGAGGAATAGGACTAATGTTTGAAACTTTGATGACAGTGAAGGTAGATACACCTATTATAGAGAACTGTTACATGGAATATAAGATTCCATGTTTGGTTGAGAAATTTTGTGACTCTTTGCATCAATTGTTTGGATTCTTGTTCAACAACGAAGATGTTTTAACAAGTTTGATATCAGAATAGGTGATCATCGTAATTGTTTCAACGAACAAAGACTTCACATAACATATGGGGTTTTACAATAATATCCCTCTTACCATTTTTGCAATTGAATGCATGATCAGGATCTTGTGATGGTGAGAAGGCTTCAACAGTAACAAAATGTATTGACTTGGTTGAGTGGAAATGCATGCATAATGTATATTGATGATGGAAAGATTTTGCAACAAAATACAACTCCTATAGAAAAAGTATATACCATAAGACCCTAATGTGTTGTGTGGTCCACTTTGATCGTTGCTGATGCTGTGGGATTAGAAAATGATATCATTCGAAGGGTTATACCTATCATGCTATCATGTTTGGGTTTTAGCTTTTATAATATATGCGTTCTTCATGAAACTAATTAATCAGTCTCTACAGGTACGTGTTAGAAGGTTTTGGGCCTTAAAGTTCATTTGATTGGTATTTTTATTCTCTTGCTTAAAACTTTTCACAATAAACCTAAAATATATTTAGGAGAAAAAATCCCTTGCAAAGTATGTTTTTTCATACTCAAAATATCCTTTGTAAAAAGTGACATAGAACACAAAGGAAAGTTTTAACCAACGACCTCAAGGTCCCATTGATTAATTTCACTACTAATGACTCGTAGTATAATGACGTTACATACATGAATAGGGGAAACCTAATATGATACATACACAAGAATACATATATGTGCTGAAAATGAGATCAAAACATCCATAACATACAATAAAAATAAGCAGTGGAAACACAACAATATGGGACATAATATGTAATAAATGCATTACCCTTTCCGAATTGAGGCCAGGTTTTTGAGGTTAGCTCGCCCTAATGGAGCACAACCCCTTTTTTTTACAGAAAACACAATTGAAAAATACAACATAATGTCTCTTGATCTTCCAAATTCCTAACTGCACACTTGTGGAACACCTAATCTTAATTGTATAACCTATTTGACCCTTTGTATCCCTAACATTTGCTATAACTCACTAATGTACCGATTCCTTTATAAATTATGGATGATTAATTGCCCAAACATCATCCCTAATAATCATCAAAGAAAAGTGTCTGTCCTTGTACACTGAAGACATCCATCATGATTGAAGTCATGATACGATCAGAACCCATTTTGTCAATTTGTGTTGATAAAACTTTGTTATGTATCCTAACAATACATAAAGCATTGTAACTCATATGGATAGTCCACTTGGATTTAAGTCCCTATGTAGCCATCTCCCACTACATAGCTCAAATGCTGCTACATTGCCTTAATCTAATTTTTCATACCTACGAGGAGACACCACATCTTGCTTCCATTTAAAACAATCCGTTTTAGATGCCCAGACTTTCAATTATAATGCTTAATTTGTTCCCTCTTGTTAACTTTTTTTAATTCTTTATTTGCAAATACTTCTACTTTGCATTCTTTACCGTGTTCATTGGTGTTTCCAACTTCATGCCTTTTACCTTTGTTGTTATTTGTTGGTGCTTAGAAGGCTCTGAATGACTTTGGTAGATTGTGGCCCGTTTTTAAAAACATCAAATAACATCTATATTAATCGGCTTTCTCCATTCATGTATTCGTTAGAAGCGCCACCTTGCTTTCTTCCCTTTATAATACCCAAATTTTCACTTGACTGAAAATCCCCAAAATTTGGTCCAATATGTTCCTTGCGTAAAAATATACAATTTTTTCTAAATACTCAAGGGAAGAATATGCAGTTTTGACCCCCACAACAGATGGTGCGTCTGGATTGGTTACACCCTTTATCAACTTCAACTACAAAAGTAATAACTATCCCTCTAAATCAAATAACATATACCGTTCAGCGTTCACATTGCATTGTATACATGCGATTGCTAGTATAAGTTATACAAAATTAAATGACACCTTATTTCTTTTAGTTTTTAGAAACGTATGTGTAGATGGATAGGGGGAATTTATAATGATTACTGAACGTTGACGGTTTAGATTTATGAATTATCAATGACAGTATCAGGTGAAGTCCGGTTAAAAGTGTCCGATTAACATTCATGCATTTTAAGAAAAATATGATTTAATACCATATCACATAGAAATGCAATTTTGTTTAAGATTTTCGTAATTGCATGAAATATTTAAAAAAATATGAACTGCAAAGAAGAACTGTTCCAGGCGTCTGAGAAAGGTCCTTTTAATTATTTGAATCTATATAGACTTATTGACCCAATGGATTGATGTGTTGGAGCCACGTGGTTTTTTATAATAACCCCTAAAAGTGGTTAGTTGATGATTCCTTGAAATAAATTTATGAGGAAATCATTAATAATTACGTTGAAGAACGACACAAATTTGTGGTTGTGGATTGTTTCGAAGGGATTTTCAATTACATAGGTATTTGAATCTGGTAAACAGAGGTGGATACAAGTTCATGACGGGCATAAAATTACAAATTACAAATATTCAATAGTATAATTACGCTGAAGTCATTCCCCCTATGGTAAAGGACCTCCAGACATTTCTGCAGCGATGTTAAATTTGATGGCCAGTTGGAAGTATTTTCAATGTGATTAATTTTGACGGCCATTTGGACGTTTTCGTTTACTCTGGGTATTTTAATAGTTTCTTTTTCCTTTTTGACGTGTTTAGAATTGATTTTTTGTGCATGTTGAGTGCGGCTTCGCTATGTTTAGATTTGATTTTTTGTCTTTGCATGGAATGTTTTTTTGTGGGGATTTAGTCACCCGATCACCATTCTCACATTTTATAGAAATCCATATTTTTTGAGGCCATCTTCCATATTTTCTATAGAGAAACAACTATATGGGTGTATGAAAGTAAGGTTTTTTCATTCCCTAGGATTTTTCTGGCCTGTTTACTAGACACACTTTCCTCTAAGAAATAGAGAGGGTAAGTTGGCTGCCAAGGGCATGATTTCTTCTCTCTGGATAATCATTCGATTGAGCTCGGGAGCCTACTCTGTTTGCATTGGAGATTGAACATAATCTTAAACCTGACAAGGTCACTATCATAGTGGATTTGTGGAGGAGGATGGGAAGAGACTCAAACCCCGTACGTATTGTTTCCCTATTTAGGAACTCGGATGTTGTTGATGTCACTGCCACAAAGAATTGTTCAATGATCATGCTTTGCAAACGATCTATACACCATAAGCCCCTCAGCCACTGGTCACACTAGAAGCACAATAAAAGATTAGTCAAGCTCATGGAGCCATTAATTGAGAATCATAGTAGCGTCATTTATTTCCCAATTGTTTTAGACATAAGCTCCCAAAACCACCATGTTTATGTTGAAATTAAAGTTAATGATACGAAGAACAATACACTGTGCTTTAAGGTCTTATCCAAAGAAAAACAAGGCCTTTAAGATCTATGTCATTGCACTAGATGAACCCACCCTTGAAAATATGAGTGGAACTGAGGTAATGAAATTACAGAAGTAGGGAAACAGTGAGGGTCTTGAAATTGGAGGGTGGATGAGGAAGAAAATTAATATTGGGGATTTTTTTGTCATCAAGGTAGGGTTTCCATATTCAAGGGGATTGATTGAGAGTGAAGATATGTGCCTCATCAACGAGATCTTTGTGGTATGCAAAGATAATCATGGTGTTGACTACTTGCAGGTGCTGCACACATACTGAATTGTTGATTGATGAATTAAAATTTCATGTAGACTATATGCAGGTTCTGCACACATACCGAATTATTGATTAATGAATTAAAATTTCATGTAGATTGTATGCAGGTGTTGCACACATACCGAATTGTTGATTGATGAATTAAAATTTCATGTAGATATGCCTTTACTTGATTCACAAAGCTTAAATTTACTTTTGAGATCATTTATCTGTAATTTCTAAATTTCGGGAAGCAAGAAGAACTTGATTCTACAAATAGTACATGCTTGCACTTGATACATTTTCTGTTGGAGACCCATTCTTATTCACATTCCATCATGATGCGGGACCATCCTTGAGGTCGTGGAAATCTTGCTTCACTCAAAACTACTTGATGGGTGGTAATTTTAGTGCCTAGAACATGTGTAAACAACATCAACCTAATATATATAGCAACTTCTCCTAGCAAAAAGGGGGAATTTTCCATGTTTTCTGATGAAGTGCATGAAGGTCGAGAATTACAGAGTCATGATTTTGTGGACCATAGCCATAGGCCATGATAGGAATTGGTTTGATTCTAGGTATCTATTTTTCGTTCTGATGAATCAGTTTCCAACGCCTGCTGAGAGTTTTTTAGGGATTTATTGCCAAATAATAGTTAACATGTGATGAGTTTTTTTGTCATATGTTTAAGTTTTAAAACCAAAATCCTATAGAAATTGGGTTTAAGGGGGGGGGGATTTTATTTTCAGAAGATCATTTGCTGCAAATAGCAACACAAACTTCTCACCAACACCAAATGAGACATTTCATGTGCAGGTATTCCATGTGCTGGAAATTTTAAACACAAGCTCTACATAAACTAATTTTACCTAGCTTGTTTTAGAGAGAAATCTCCAAAAATAGCTTAGTCACCACAGTTATATGAGGATAAGGATTATGTTGTAGAGTGTAGACTATTAGAAGGTTGAAATTATGCAAATTTAGGCCATTTTTGGAGAAATTGTCCATTGAAAATGTGAGGGAAGTCTCAGGAAAAATAGTGATTGACTTTTGATGGATTTTAATTCCTATTGAAGGAGAAATAATAGTTTTCACTAAGTAATTGATGATCAAGATATATGGGCAATAGTTCAACTGTAAAATGACTTATTTTGGGAATGGTGAGGTCATTGGTATACATCCAGGAAACCTCTGAGAAATTGAAGACCTGATTTGATATGGGTTTTTCAAGTAGATAGATGATTGCGACTCGAAAATGGCCTGGATGCTAGGAGTTGACAACATAAAGATACAAATTAATGTTTGACTAAGAAAACTTTGCAAAAAGAGGCAGCTTGAGGTGATTTAAATGTTTAGATAACTTACAAAATTTTGACCATAGATTTGACATGGGAACATTTGTAAATGAATTAAAGAGCCATTCTCCTACACGAATGGAATTTTTTAAGCATAATGTCATTTTGAAGTGTCTAGGAAGTTTTTGTTGAAACCAATGCTTGTCAACTTGATATTTTGTTTTTTTTATCTTCTATTGAAATTCCAACCATCACATACTTAAATTTTCATCTTTAGACATTAACTGTGAGTGGGTATTGACAAGTTGACTCTTTATATGTAGAATGTATGGTGAGTTTGAATTGTATTGATGTAAGAAAGAACCAGTAAAGAAGCTCTTGTGTATGTTAGTGTGATCAGAAATAGATGAAATCCTTGTGCTTTATACAAACTGTTATTGGCCCTTGACGAGTAAGGGTAAGGGTGAAAGTTGTGTTTGTTGTATTGAACTCATGGTTTGTTACTAAATGATGCAAAGAGTTTAGTCTGGCCATGAAGTTAAGGTATTCCTTTATTGGAAATTCATACATTGACTGCATCAGAACATAGTGGCAGAGTTTATGAATGCTAATAGGTGTGAGGTACATGACTGATGCTTGAAACTTTGATGATAGTGAAGGTAGATACATTTATTATAGAGAACTATTGCATGGAATATAAGATTCCATGTTTGTCTGAGAAATTTTGTGACTCTTTGCATCAATTTTTTGGATTCTTGTTCAACAATGAAGATGTTTTACCAAGTTTGATATTCAGAATAGGTGATCATCGTAATTGTTTCAATGAACAAAGACTACACATAACATATGGGGTTTTACAACAATATCCCTCTTACCATTTTTGCAATTGAATGCATGATCAGGATCTTGTGATGGTGAGAAGGCTTCAACAGTAATAAAATGTATTGACTTGGTTGAGTGGAAATGCATGCATAATGTATATTGATGATGGAAAGATTTTGCGAAAAAATACAACTCCTATAGAAAAAGTATATACCATAAGACCCTAATGTGTCGTGTGGTCCACTTTGATCATTGTTGATGTTGTGGGATTAGAAAATGATATCATTCAAAGGGCTATACCTATCATGCTATCATGTTTTGGTTTTAGCTTTTATAATATATACGTTCTTCATGAAACTAATTGATCAGTCTCTATAGGTACGTGTTAGAAGGTTTTGGGCCCTAAATTTCATTTGATTGGTATTTTTATTCTCTTGCTTAAAACTTTTCACAATAAACCTAAAATATATTTAGGAGAAAAAATTCCTTACAAAGTATGTTTTTTCATACTCGAAATATCTTTTGTAAAAAGTGACATAGAACACAAAGGAAAGTTTTAACCAACGACCTCAAGGTCCAATTGATTAATTTCAATACTAATAACTCGTAGTACAATGACATTACATACATGAATAGGGGAAACCTAATATGATACACACACAAGAATACATATATGTGCTGAAAATGAGATCAAAACATCCATAACATACAATAAAAATAAACATTGGAAACACAACAATATGGGACATAATATGTAATAAATGCATTACCCTTTCTGAATTGAGGCCGGGTTTTTGAGGTTAGCTTGCCCTAATGGAGTACAACCCCTTTTTTTCTATAGAAAACACAATTAAAAAATACAACATAATGTTTCTTGATCTCCCAAATTCCTAAATGCACACTTGTGGGACACCTAATCTTAATTGTATAACCTATTTGACCCTTTGTATCCCTAACATTTTCTATAACTCACTAATGTACCGATTCCTTTATAAACTATGGATGATTAATTGCCCAAACATCATCCCTAATAATCTTCAAAGAAAAGTGTCTATCCTTGTACACTGAAGACATCCATCATGATTGTAGTCATGATACGATCAGAACCCATTTTATCAATTTGTGTTGATAAAACTTTGTTATGTATCCTAACAATACATAAAGCATTGTAACTCATATGGATAGTCCACTTGGATTTAAGTCCCTATGTAGCCATCTCCCACTACATAGCTCAAATGCTACTACATTGCCTTAATCTAATTTTTCATACCTACGAGGAGACACCACATCTTGCTTCCATTTAAAACAATCCATTTTAGATGCTCAGGCTTTCAGTTATAATGCTTAATTTTTTCCCTCTTGTTAACTTTTTTTTAATTATTTATTTGCAAATACTTCTACTTTGCATTCTTTACTGTGTTCGTTGGTGTTTCCAACTTCATGCCTTTTACCTTTGTTGTTATTTGTTGGTGCTTAGAAGGCTCTGAATGACTTTGGTAGATTGTAGCCCGTTTTAAAAAACATCAAATAACATCTATATTAATCGGCTTTCTCCATTCATGTATTCCTTAGAAGTGCCACCTTGCTTTCTTCCCTTTAAAATACCCAAATTTTTACTTGACTGAAAAATCCCCAAAATTTGGTCCAATATGTTCCTTGCGTAAAAATATACAATTTTTTCTAAATACTCAAGGGAAGAATATGCAGTTTTGACCACCACAACAGATGGTGCGTTTGAATTGGGTACACCCTTTATCAACTTCAACTACAAAAGTAATAACTATCCCTCTAAATCAAATAACATATACCGTTTGGCATTCACATTACATTGTATACATGTGATTGCTAGTATAAGTTATACAAAATTAAATGACACCTTATTTCTTTTATGTATTATTAGAACTATAGTTGTAGATTGATAGGGAATTTTATAATGATAATGAAACGTTGACGGTTTAGATTTATGAATTATCAATGCAGTATATTGAAGTCCGTTAACAGATGTCCGATTAACATTCATGCATTTTAAAGAAAAATATGATTTAATACCATATCCACATAGAAAATGCATTTAAGTTTTCCTTAATGCATGAAATAAAAATATGATACTGCAAAAGAAGAACTGTACAGCGTCTGAGAAAGGTCCGTTTTAATATTTGAATCTATATAGACTATTGACCCAATTGATTAAAAATGAATATGATCAAATGGAAGTATTCTTGAAACAAAAACAGGTTATTAGAAACAAAGAGAATTTTTAATTTTCTTATATGTAGAATATTTATATGATATAAGCTTTTGCATTAAACAGGCGGTATACAATAGCTTAAAGCTATATACTGCAATTCATTATTGAGCGTATTAAATTATTTAAAGGCTTTTTCTAAGATTCTTCAACTTCCAGACAACACTTTAGCAACCTGCAGTAATAAACAAATATGGTTAATTTTATTTAATAAATTCAAAGCTTGAAAACATGATAACAATAATGTCCCCTACTATACAAATCAATGAATGATAAGAGCCCAAATGTCGAATGAATGTGGTACCTGAATAGATCTGTTATTGCAGGGCAACTAGTATGGAGGAGGAGGAGGAGTCTTGTACGAGTAGTGATGTTTGGGTGGTGGATAGACTGGAGACTTAACGTGTGGAGGAGGGGAAGGAGTTGGGTAGTGAGGGGGCTTCACTTCCACCTTTGGAGGCGGAGGAGATTTGTATTTGTATGGTGGTGATACTGGTGGCTTCTCGTGGAGTGGTGGAGGAGGAGTGGATGATTTAGGTGGAGGATATACTGGTGAAGGATGATGTGGAGGGGATGATGATTTGGGTGGAGGGTAAACTGGTGTAGGATGATGTGGGGATTTGTATGGTACTGGTGATACTGGTGGCTTCTCATGGTGTGGTGGTGGAGGAGGGGGGGATGATTCGGGTGGAGGGTAAACTGGTGTAGGATGATGTGGAGGAGAAATCTTTGGAACGGATGGAGGTGGGGATTTGTAAATGTAATGAGGAGGAGATACAGGCTTGGTGTGGAGAGGGGGTGGTGGCTTCACTACAACAGGAGGTTTGGGAAGTGGTGATGGGTGGTGGACAGGTGGAGGAGGAGAAGTGTTAGTATGATAAGTGGCATTTGATGGCATTGCAGCCAAAATGCAGGCTGCAATCAAAACCACAAACAACCTGCAGTTGAAGTTCATCCCTGAATCCATCTTTAATCCTGCAATATGAGATAACTGGGGTAATATGTATCAAGTGTATTTATAGTGAGATTGGAGTGTATGAAGTAGAAGTTTCTTGTTTGAACACGTCGAACAAAGCTATCACTGTCACTGTCTGGTGTGGGTGTTTTCAACCATGAAAGCGCGTGGGAGCAACCTTACCAACTCTTGAAAACGATTGCATTATTTGGTAACAGTATCAACACGTGACTTGTAGCATATGATATACATTCAAGTTTTTAAGTCTTTTGGATCTCTGCAGAACTAAGTAATCGCTTGAACTGTAAAGAATAATTAATTAAAACCCTCAAAAACACTCGAGTTCCAACTACGATTAAAAAATTGTGTGTCGGTTAAATAATTGTTTTCATAAACCACGTAAATGTCTGTTTTAAAAAGTATGAGAATCCATTTGTCATGGAACACCAATCTCCACTTACTTTAGCTGTAACCAACTATCTCTCCGTGCTGAGTTATTCGTTTTAGTCGGTGGAAAGAAAATGGAGATCACTAGGAAGCCTCCACGACAATAGTAAAGACTTTATAATTATTGTAATATAATTTCAACTTGTACTTACCCCTCTCCTGCTTTCGAACTAACTATTTTCTTGTTCAATGTATGGAGACGCAAAACCATTGTTTTGTTGTTCAATGTATGTAGACCGAATTACATGCTAGTCGAAACTAAGTTAGTTGTCCTCCTATGCTTTGAATGTCAAACCACGTAGAAAGAAATATTATAATTAAAAAATATATAAAATTAAAAAATAATTAAATATCAAAAGTTAAAAATTATTATAAACTAGCAATCGCACAGGACGGGTGCGATGGAAATGCCGAAAGAGGAAAAGGGGAAGACGAAGAAGCTATTAAAACGCAAACAAAAATTGAGGAGAGTTATGTTTTTGAACGTTAAATAGAAAAGAATAACAAGGAGTTAATTGAAAAGCTTTTGCTATAATAGATTCATTAGTAGGGAAGTGTTATTTGTTTTGTTTGGAAGATTAAAGATAGGCAGCGAACTTCTAATAGAGAGCTGAAAGTAGTTGGACATATATATAACATTCGCAAATAAGTGAAAAGGATACAAAATATGTTTGTTATGTACATGCGATGATGCTATAAAGAAGTTGTTGCAGCAATGGAAGTTAGAGCACGAGAAAGCTAGAAGAGGAGCAGGAATCAAGGCAAGTGTTGGGGGAGGGGTGGGAGAGATGATGGAAGGGAGCGAAGGCGAGATTCCTCTATGATCCTGGATTGCAGAAGCGGGGTGGACGACATGCGAGAGTATCGAGAGAAAGAGAATGCTGGAGAAATACGGAGTGAAGAAAGAGACGAAACTCTCGATACAGCGGTGAATGTTAGGCCTTGTCTCTCAGTTCCGCCAATGTCAATTGTAGCGCATGCCAATGTAAGTCCTTGAGACTTGTGGATAGAAAAAGCCCATGCCATTTTGAGCGGTAGTTGCCTGTGACCCCCTCTAGAAATTGGAGGAATAGGAACATGGAAGGGGTTGTTCGAATCCCAAGGAGGTCCTGTGTAACGATCAAACTTGATGACGACAAAAAGAGGCAGAGCAGGAGGTCCGGAGGAAGCCCCATAGACTATGTCGATGATAGAACCAGTAGCACCATTGACAAGACCTTTGTCAACCCATAAGTTAGCGGAGAGCATTACTTTTTGGTTGATGCAGAGAAGAACCTTGGGGTTCAATTGATCATCTTCGGTGTCGCCTGATGCTGAGCGTCTGGTATGTTCGGCAATTGACCTGGCAATAGGAGAGCTAAGGGATTTCAACATAACAAGGTTGTGCGAGTCCACAAGGCTATTTTGAGTGAAAAGATGAGGCGCATCTTTAAAATCAATGTTTTCTTGTTCGGAAAGGGAGGAAATGAATCTTGACATGAGAGTTTCCCAGTCTTGCACCAGAGGCATTGCATTACGAATGTTAAGCAGCAAGTTACGGAATGATGTTTGTGCTGGATCTGAGCCTTGTTGGTGGAAAATTGAATGAAGGCAGACAGATATGTTGAATTCTTGCCAAAGGCTAGCTCTGTAAGACTTGCTAGCATAAAGAGGAATGTCCATAATTGGAGGTAGCTGACCGAGGTCTCCAACAAGGATCATAGATCTCCCTCCAAATGTAGAATTCTTGAAGTGCGGGAAAGCCTCCCTAAGACGGTAGTCGATTCTAGAAAGCAACTTTGGCCCGATGAAACTCATTTCATCAATCAGAATGTACTCGATGTGTTTGAGGGAGTCTTGAAGAGACGATAAAGCTTTCCCTTGTAAGGGTTTGAGTTCTTTAATGGGAATTCAGAGGCTTGCGTGTATTGTTGAACCTGAAATGTTGAAAGTAGCAACCCCTGTTGGGGCAAGTAGAAGGAGAGATGAAAGGCCTTCATTGGATGAAGAAGCAAATGAAGACTTTAAAATGTTAATGAGGAATGATTTTCCCGTACCAGCAGTCCCTTGTATAATAAGCCTCAGTGGAGGCAGGCTGTCTTTTTGAGTGAAGTGTTGAGTAACTATGTTGAAATCTTGTTGTTGTTCAGGAGATAAACCTGAAGCTGGAGGGTGTAATCTGTTCATGAGGGAAGAAGAAACATACTCTGCCTTTTTGTCTTCGATAAAAGTGGCACCAAGAGATTATAGAGCAGTAGGAACTCGGTGTGCACTCCAATTGTGAAGGGTGTCAAATTCACGAAGGCCCAACAATTGCAAGTTATCAAGGAATGAAGCATTTCCTGGGCGGCATCGAGCCAAAACTTGCCAATCATGCAGCTATTGAACAGGCACGGAGGTCTCGTCCTCTGAGTCGATGTCACTGCCAGAGGGGGTGATGGATTTGACTCATGCCGTCTAATATGCCAGGGCTGATAATTGTATTTGAACAAGTTCCATCTAGAAATGGTTTCTTGAGGTGTCAAACCAATATCAGTAGAAATATTGCGGAAAGGTTTGTATAGAAGGAGTTCTAACCAACAGAAAAGTTCAAAAGAGGGGGAAATCCTTAGATGGAATGCATTGAAACCTAGGAAACACTCGAACAACAGCCGGTACGGGACGACTCTTCCATTTATTGTGTCTGCGGTGTTTGTTGTAACTCCAATCGCGCGCAACTTCAATGAGTGGAAGGATTTCCATGTTTGAAGGTCGGACCTTATATGCATCTAAAAGGAGGGATGTCTCTGCATCCTCACATTCTGCTTCAACCAATTTTCTTAAGGATTTTCTGCCTACATTGAGCGATACAAAAGTGTGACTACACATTACAAGTGGCAATTTGAGGAGCATGTGGCATGTTTCTTGTGCGCTAATGTCATGTTCAACCACACTCTCAGTTAACATTTTCTTTATGGCCAAATGTGCTGGCTGATCAAGATCTAAATTTGATGAAAATCTAGAAAGCATTTGGTGGTATGTTTCTAACCTTTGCTCTGCTTTGGAAGCATACTTAGCAATGTATTTGAGGATAGCATGGCGAGATAGCACAGGTTGACAATCGATATTGGCTCTCCATATGGATAACATTGCTGAATTGTGTGTGTTCAATCTATCATCATTCCTGGCAGGTAGGTATTTAACAGAAGCAGTCTCATCAACAAACAAAAGAGAAGCGGGTCTATTCTCCCAAGGTGCATTGTATCGGCATTGGAGGCGGCTATTTTTTTTCCAGAGGCAAGTATTTTCGGAGCATTTTGTCTGGCGTTGCACTCGATTTATCAACTCTTGCAAATCCTGCAGCGGTGAAATTGCAAGGATCTGAGACGAAACTAAAAGGCAAGGGTCATCCTGGATATTCCTGTGAACAAATTCCAAGTGGGTGGAAGGAGGGCTCATATTCCATGCAGATATATAGGTATCAAAGAATTGTCTTGCTTTGTCCACAGATTCATTATTTGACCAGTTGATGAGATCAACGTTGGGAGCATCTCCAAGCCACAAGAAACCATGAACATGCGCAGAACCTCTATGTTGCCATTCATACCTATGGTGAAGGAATGTTAAACGTTATGTATTTAAGCAACAAATAAAGTAGAGACCAATGAAGAAATGTACCTGTACCAGTAGTCCTTGGCTTGAAGATGTTTTTCTAACACTTCTTCATGGAATATTGTGAATCTCTGATGTAAGTAAGCAGCGACACGATGTGGGTGGCTAACAATGTTTTGGGTCCTCCATTTTTGTGCGGCACGGGCCTCAGTAGGAGAAAAACCTGGCATGCTGCTATGTAGGTCTGGCCATTTTGTGTCTGCTGCACTAAGAGTGAAGAAGAGTGTAGGTGCCCCTAATTTCTCAATCATGTCCGAGACCTCCCCTCTGCTCTTTGACCAAAATGTTCATGTCCCTCGTAGGCTAGATTCGAATCTCATTAAACTTTGTGGAAGGCAATCATCAGGGAAATCATGTAGACGTTGTCGTAATTGGCCTATAGTAGGGGGGACACCTTGTTCGAGGTTTAACCTCATGAAAACTACAGCTGTAGATTGGCTCCTATGTCTCATAATAAGGTTAAGTAAAAAATACCGGAACCTGGGGTGCGATCCAAAACAATCATCATGGTAGCGCATAAGGTTGAGGGCATATTCATTCATTTGAACATCCTTCATGTGAGGTTGTTTAAACAATGCTGCACCAGTTGGAAACAAAGTTGGAAAAGCCATTGAGAAAAGGCCCTCAGTGGTGTATTCATTTATTGGCGAATTTCTGACTTCAGGCCAAGACAGGGTGTAAGGTGTAGCCTGACCATTTGAAAACAGGTACTGTTTGGTCAACTCTTCTTCAGTGCCAGTGTTTGGGTGTGAAGGAACAAAAGAGGACGACTCCTCTGGATACTCGTAGGGGTTGGAAGGAGGGTTGTCGTTATCCTGAGCTTCAGAGAAGTGAGAGGCTGGAAGGTCTATAGGAATATAATTAAGGGAGGAGGATATGTTTGTTGGTTCCGACGGGAGAGAAGAAAGAGCCTTAGTGTCAATAAGAACATCCTTATAGTAGGGGTCATGGATAATTTTATATTGAAGCGCTTTCCAAACACGGGACCTACTAACATAGAATTCGTATTTTGTTTGCTGACTTCCTTTTTTTTGAATCAACAAGAGATCCAAATCTCCTAGCCGACGAGGAAGGTATTTGGCAGTGGAAGAAATGTTTTGTGGGAAACTTATTGTGTGACCTGAATATTTATATTGTCCCCCGCGCATTTGTGTGACTTGTAAAATAGGATTAATGCGAGCAATCAACATTTCTTCAACCTGGGTTAAATATTTGAGAACGGCAGGTTGAATGCCAGAATCCATATTGTTCCAAGAGGAGAAGCGGTGTCCATTTCTTTCGGACTTGCATCTAATGCATGTGTGTTTTCCTTCATGGAAAGTAGTATGTATACCTGGGTACTTCTCAAGACAAATGGAGCAGGTGTGGATTTGCGACAAAAGATCCAGTCTTCGGCGGAATCTACGTTGGGCATCTACCTAAGAAGGAACTGAAGTGTTTGTTCTATGGAGCAGCACAGGGAAGGTGGAATCTTGGGTGTGATTACCATGAAGAGTTTGGGTGGAAGGGGACGCACGGGCAGATGAATACGAAAAAGGAGGATAGTGGAGCGATGGAGAGGGTTGTAGTTCGACACAAGCTGTGTGGTTAATGCAAAGAGGAAAAGGAGAATTGTGTGATGTGGAGGGGAAAGTAGCAGGGGAAGTCATGAAAGGGGGGTGGCGACTAGTCTGGAAGGGGTTAGAACTTGAAGGAATTTGTTGGAGTTGGAGATAGCGCTCACGTTGGGAAGCATTGATTTCTTCTTTGTGCAAGGCATAAATATCTCTCCTTCTTTGTCTTTGCTCCGGGGTAGGCATTGTGCATAAAACAATCTGTGGAAATCACAAAATAAAGGTGGCATAAGAAAAGATTAAAAGAGTGCTACATTTTGTTTGTGTATAAGGGGAAATGAATGCAAAAACCATTTGTAAACACCTAGCTCGTTGTAAATGTTTTATATTTTGGTAGCTAAAGGCAATAAAACAAAGGCAAAACGATTTGTTGTTGCATATATTTTGAAGGAAGCAAAGGAAGAATTAGAAGGGTGTATATCGAGATTTTGATTAGGAAAAAACATATAGATATGGGTTCATTTTTTTTATATAGGCACTAAGAAGGAACGAGCTAGAAAGAATAAAAAAATCCATGCGAAATATAGACAAAAAGTAAAGAAATGAATAAAGCGTTCCATAATGTTAGCAAAAACTATATATATATATATATAGACATTGGACCATACATTTTTTCAGTTACAAAAAAGGTTTCTTTGCGATATAGATGCGCATGCAAATCAGCAGTAACAACCATTAAATGGAAAACTTGGAGAGTTATAGTCTATTATAACATGCGGACAAAAGCATATTACAAATGTATTTGCGAACAAAATCATATTACAGGGCAGATATGAGCAAAAATTGAAGAAACTAAAATATAGGAAAGTGTTATGGTGCCCAGGAGAGGCCAAGTCAATCAGTGACTTTCGATTCGTCCAATTTAAGGGAATCAATTATGACACATTTCAGTTGTGTATTTCCACGAAAAGTTTCTTTTTTCACAGATAGAGTGAATTTGTATTCACGGCCAATTATCTGATTTGTAATTTCCGTTGTTGCCTCGTCGTCTATGCATAACAACTGGAGGTCCACCGCTGTGACACCCATGATTTCTTCAGCAGCTGTGTCAAATACAGTAACTGATTGTAGCTCTCCAGAGTCATCTTGCAAGTTTAGACGGAGAGCATATCTATAATCACATTGACACACATGAGACTTACAACTTGCACAAAACCACGAGCCATTGTTTACTGGTTTCACTTTCTTTTGGCACTGTTTGTCACCGATTACAAGGGGGCAAGCCATGTAGAAGAAGTTATCCATTGCGATGTCTACAATTATAGCTTTAAGCGTAGCCCATTCATTGCTCTCTGTATTGCCCATTTGAAGTATTTCGGCAATTGTTGCCACAGGTTTTAAGCTTTGAGGAGGACCTAGAAATTTGTTCGTTTACAGAAGGAGTTTCAACAGTGTAATTTTCAGAGGCAACCCAGTCATGCAGTGTTTTAGTTTCAGGAATTTGAGGATCAACAAACCATTTTGTGCTGGAGACAGTGTCTATGGAAGCACCATTGAAACTTGAAAGACGTGCCACCTTCAAAGCCAATACTCAACAAGCAACAGAGAGATAGTGGACGAAGCTTGTAGGAATATCTCAAATTCGTTGTTAAGGTGGTTGTAACCTGGTTTTGCATTCCCTATCCTTCCATTCGTGATGGTGTATAAGTTTCCAGCCTCAATTTGTCCAAAATACTTTGCTGCAATTTCGTTGAAGCATGTAATGCGTATTTCCCCACCTTCACAGTCCACAAAATCAAAGCCGAAATAAGAGCTAGAGCCATTTGTATTTGCATACTCCTTTAGTGCTGTTTTCCTAAGGGCACGACCTTCAATAGACCATGTACACATGGTTGTATTCAGTGCACTTATTTTTAGAGGCATTCTTGAATTGTTAGGCAGGCCTATTTTCTTCTAGGGAGGTGTTTGCGGGACCAGACTTCCGACGGCTCCATGGTGTGCATCATCGTTTGATTGATTTCCGCGAATGACACTGGTAGGAAGAGGAGTGGGAGCACCAATTTGTGGATGTGTTTGTATCACAACTTCCAGGTCGGAGACAAGAACAGTCCTGCAAAGGATGAAAGTAAAAAGGGACAAAAAATTCAGTGTATATAAAAGAAACGAAAGTGGAGCATACAGGCACAAAGGAAAATGGGTGCTTACAATTCATGTTTTATCATTCTGCAAAGGGTTTTGCATAGGCGAACAATGGTTCTGTGTTGTAACCGAGCATTTGAATTCTGGCTTGCAAATTTCGAGGGCAAAAGAGCTGTTTGAAAGTGCACACCATCGGAGAGATGCACGTGATGTTGGAGCTCTGTGTTCAACGTAGATTGAAGGGGACAAATGTTGAGAAGTTGGACTATTGGTTCTGCATTTGCACTCCCCTCAATCAACATGGAGATGCCAACATTTGTCAAAGGTGCAACCATGACGAAGATTGTTGTTTAACAAAAAATGCATGTCTGCACAGCGTACAAGTCCGCACCACAATACTTATAAATTTGGCGGAAAACCAAAATAAATACAAACCTTAACGTGAAAAGAATATGGAAAGCGGGCAATCTTATTCTAAATATTTATTTCCAAGAAAGTAAAAAGTATGCATAGGAATTTGTGTTCAAACTCGTCGAATGTAAAATCAAACGCTAATAGAAATACAAACAGATGATTCAATTCAGCTAATAGAAATACAGCTATAATTTAAGAAAGATTTTTTTGGTCGGCTGAACCTTAATAGAATCAAATCATTTCATCTGCTCTCTACATTTTAGATTTCATTTCAACAAATATCTATTTAGTTGGTAAATACCCGCAAGGCAAGCTTTGGATTTGATGCCTAGACCGATACATACATCTTTTTTAAACAGATTTAAGCCTTGCACCTTGCCGCATTATTCATCTAGCCGCATTACATTACAACAACTTCTTGTTTTTTTTGATTTAGTAGATTCTTTCTTTTGGGGTGACATATGTTCGAAAACTTAGGTTGTTACTAAAGAAATTACATCCTCAAGGAAAATTCCTTTTTAATATTATTACTCTAAATTATATTTACAAATTTGATATTATAATCAAATAAAATTTAAAAATTATATTTACACATTTGATATTATCTATATTATCAAATAACAATAGACTACTTATATATATAATACTACACATTGATATAAGCATCTACAACCATTTTAACTAAAATAAATTCCAAAATTAAATGTGTATATAAGTTTTTCATATTGATAAAAGTTTCAATACATTATAAAATTAGCATATAATCCTATTTAAGGTTTATTTGTCCTCATAAATTTCTGCAACCTATATTATCAAGCCCAGTAATACAGTGACATGTACAATAATAATTATAAAATTTAAATTCAAACCGGCCCCAAGACCTCATATTTTGAATTGGCATTAGTGTACTTAGAATGATTAAAGCCCGCAAATGCTCAAAGTCACCGTAAATAAAGTAGAGATTCGTCTTGTATGAATTTCAGCCATTTTCAATAATAAATTTAAGGGACATTCAACCTTTAAGGCAGTTCTAGCCTTTTTCTTTTCCTTTTTCTTATAGGAGAGTAATCCAGAGTATAGAAAATACAGATTAACAATAGAAAAATGTGGAAGGATACCTAATGCACATGAACTGTTTGAAAGAATGCCTGAAAATGATGTGGTATAAGGGACTGCCTAATGGTTTGTTAGAGGTTTAACAATGTTTGTTTCTTTCGATACACCTATTTGTGGGTCTTATTTCCTCTGAATTTCCAGCTGTATTTGTGGAGGTTTAATAATCTTTGTTATTGATTACTTCTTACTACACGCACAGATTTCATTTCCTCTGAATTTCCAGCTGTAATTGTGGAGATTTAGTAATTCTCTGTTATAGACTACATCTTTCTAAACGAAGCCTATTCGTGGGTACCATTTCCTCTGGATATCCAACTATATGTTTGTGGAGGTTTTCAATAGAGGGGATCATCACCTGTGTATTTGAGGAAGTTTAATCATGTCTATAATATATATTAATAATTCTCTGTTATAGATTATTTCTTTCTATACACACCACCTATTTGTGTGCATCATTTCCTTGAATTTCCAGCTGTGGAGGTTTTACTAATCCCTGTTGTAGATCACTTCTTTCCTTGCAAATTTTATTTCAAAAAAAAAGAATCACTTGTATTTGTGTTCGTTTTTAAACATCTCCAATATAGATCACTTTTTTACCTACATATCTGCCTATATAGAAAGGTTTCATTTCCTCTGAAAAAGGTTTAATCACCCTTGTTGTAGTTCATTTTCAATACACTTTCTCTACACTTCTCTATACCCTTGTTGTATTTGTATTGGTACATCTGCCTATATAGAAGAGTTTCATTTCCTCTGAAAAAGGTTTAATCACCCTTGTTGTAGTCCATTCTCTGTACACTTCTCCCTACACTTTTCTGTACCCTTGTTGTATGTGTTGGTTTTAATCATCCCTGTTATAGATCACTTCTTTCCCTACACATCTTGCCTATAGGGAAGGGATTCATTTCCTCTGATAAAGGCATTCTTACCCTTGTTGCAGTTCATTCCCTGTACAAATTTATATGGCGCAACATTTCCATTCATTTCACGCTGGAATAGAGATAATTCGTCAGGCTTGGCTTTCATTGCAGACTTGTATTTAAATTATTGAAGATTACATGCACTTAAAGAGTTTGACCAAGTGAAATGACGAGACAGTTTGTCATGGAATACAATTATTGCAGCATACATAAAACATGGTTATTGTCACAAGGCTCTCACATTGTTTCACCATATGCAAGAAGGGAAAGCAAATAAAAGAAAATTCAAGCCCTATATAAACATCAGAACAAAACAGTGAAACCCCAACCCTTCACAGAATATTAAGCCTTCACATTTGATTGATAGACCATACATAATAATAATTTAGAAACATGCACTCTGTACTAACATACATTTCGTATAAAAACTTGTCATCTTGGTCAAGATAATGCTTTGTTCCTACTGTATGAAATAAAGAAGAACACAGAGTCTCAGTATTTAAAATTTGAAAATGTATAAACCTTCTGCAAAAATAAAACCGGCACTGCTTGCAATTTTTTTTTATCATAAAACTTTCAATATCTCCTTCTGATGACAGTTTTAAGCAATCACTTTATTTACAGCGCCCAAAAAATTGGCACGTATAGCACATAGCATCCTAGCTACAGTTATAAGAGAAGAATATGAAGTTATTGAGATATAGCCAGAAGACGGATAATATGACGATAGGAAATCTAGTTAAATGCAAAACAAAAGAAACTATGAAATGTATCTTTCTAAAGGTTTTTTTACATTAAAAAGATTGAGAAAGTGGCAATTGTACAATGAATCAAGTCTCAAAGTTAAGGAAGTAAGACCTATCAAAAACATAAGACAATGTTTTTCCGATCGAACAACTTAAAGAGCACATAGTAGATGTTTGCAGCATATAACCACCTAAATTACTTTTATGTACAAAAGTTTAATGGAGCATGTCAGTACTAGTTCTCATTTTTTTTTGGCATTTCCCTTTTTTCCCTTCTTGACATTAGCAAGTTTTTTTGCGCGATGTGGTTTTTTCCCTCCAACATGTATTGCCTTTGCAGTTATTCCCATCTTTTTCAGTTTGTGAGCAGGTTCATACTGCACAACATCTTTAGGACGATTGTATGCAAGGCCAAACCCCCTCGAGTTGGGGCCCGCCGTACTGAACTTGGAAAGGTAAAGAGGGCAGGAAGGATGTAGCTGGAGACGTTCTCTAACCAATTCAGCGATCACAGGTTTTGCCGATTTCGGTTGCCTGCAATGGAGCACATTGACCACAAACTTTGTTCAGTTAAAAGCATCTTCCCATTCCAAGTGCAGAGTGGTAATTGTCACACTGTGTGGAGGAAGAACAATTTTATTCCGTGTCTTCATTGCTACAATTTCACAAGCAACCCAAAGCAATAGGAATGTAAAAAAATAATTATGTAGAAATTATGCAAGCCTCGATAAGTTCCATGCCGGAAATGAAAGCCAAACACATTTTTTTTTGTTGCGGAGCACCAACAAGGAATCAAAGGAAAAAATTGGTGTGTCGTTTGTTTTGGCAGGCAGCTTTAAAAGCCTTGCCAATGGACAGTTTAACACCCAATATTAATGGGCGTTCCGATGCGGCATCCCAGGGGCAAGAACCCCTCAGCACACACCGAATCCTGCCATCGGCAAAGGTGCACGCCCCTTCATGCCGCGGTTGAAGATCGAAAGCAAAGAAATAGTGTTTTCATGCAACACATACATCAGTAAGATGTTTTAAGATAGACAAATTAACCCACATAATTAAGTATTAATGAAATTGTGGAGTTCTGTAAACTGATAGGAAATAACTTTACATGAAAGTACATAAAGAAAGTAATGCTAAACAACAAGATCAGATCTGCACAAGACAATGTTTATTTCTTAGATGATTTATTCTACTAACACCCAAAGATATAATTTGGATAAATCAGTACTAATAGATGAGCATGTACTAATAAATGCCATAGTACTTATATTTGTGATTGAAAGTCACAGTAATAAAATAAAATAAAATAGGACCATTAAATGTGTGACTTGTACCTAATACTAGTGTGCAAGGGTCAATCACATAACGACACATGGTATGCACGACTATTAGTCACCCACGGGCTGACCAATAGGACAAGCAGTTTGAAATTCACAAAAATGTGCCTATAAATGCAAACACCTGAATCCAGCATTTATAGCATACAAACCAAACAAATCAGTACTAATAGATGAATCTAATAAATGCCATAAATGCAACTTTTGGTCCCATAGACCTGCTGGTCTCATGGACTTAATTAAAATCTTTCAATTAAATTCAATGAAAACCCTTATGGCAGGCTACATATTGAATAAAATGGCAGCAGCCAGAATAAAACCAGCGAATAAAAATAGTAGGGCAGACCTGGGTTCAAACCTATTGTGGTTATGGCTGTAAAAAATTCTTGTATATGATCATTCACTAATTATGATGGAAAACATTAAGAAACCCTATTTCATACATTTCTCCAATTGCATATCATATACTATGAAGAGAAACTAACCTTTAAACACTTGACAAGGTCTAATATATGTCAAGATCATTGTGACACTCAATGATCTTGTCATAAAAATCTACCTTAGATTGATAAGTCATAAAACAATGCACACTTGGTATAATCTCATAAGAGCCCAAGGGGAGAACACATAAGTTTACTAGAGCAGAAAAATCTTCCTACGTCAAGAACACACTTCCTCACTAAATAATTAACTAACGGTTTGTCCTTTGTGGCAAAGTCAACATCCAATCCTACTCCTATATAACTTCCACCAACCTTTACCAATCCACAACTAAGGGGGAAATACAATAATTAGAAAAACATGAATCAAATAAAATAGATACTAACACTCCTTGAATACTACCTACTGATTCAACAACGGTGGCCTTGTGCTCTATTTGGAAGTTGTCAAATGCCACGTAAACTATGTGTGCTCTACCCATATCATTGATTGTCATCTCTAACATAGGGGCATTCTACTATCAAATAAAATTTGGATCACTAACACAGCAAAAGCAGAATACTGCAGCATATCGGTTTAGCTTCAGAACTACATTCCTCAGCTAAATTACACTCAACAATATGATGACACCATAGGAATTGTGACAATGGATATGAATAATTAAAACATATTCAATAAAATGGCAGTAGCAAGAATAAAACCAGCGAACAGCAGGGCAGACCAGGGTTCAAACCCATTGTGGTTATGGTTGTAAAAAATTCTTGTATATGATCATTCACTAATTATGATGGAAAACATTAAGAAACCCTATTACATACATTTCTCCAATTGCATACATAAGTTTACTAGAGCAGAAAAATCTTCCTACGTTAAGAACACACTTACTCACTAAATAATTAACTAACGGTTTGTCCTCGGTGGCAAAGTCAACATCCAATCCTACTCCTATATAACTTCCACCAACCTCTACCAATCCACAACCAAGGGGGAAATACAATAATTAGAAAAACATGAATCAAATAAAATAGATACTAACACTCCTTGAATACTACCTACTGATTCAACAACGGTGGCCTTGTGCTCTATTTAAAAGTTTTCAAATGCCACGTAAACTATGTGTGCTCTACCCATATCATTGATTGTGTGCTCTATGTGTGCTTCATGTATTATCATAAGTTGTGTTTCCCCAGATCAACGAAATAATATTCTGAGATGAGACGTAATGCAAAATACTATCAAATAAAATTTGGATCACTAACACAGGAAAAGCAGAATACTGCAGCATACCGGTTTAGCTTCAGAACTACATTCCTCAGCTAAATTACACTCAACAATATGATGACACCATAGGAATTGTGACAATGGATAGGAATAAATAATAAAAGCTGATGTCAACCATTATACAAGAATTTACTAAACCCACAACCAACTATTAGTTAAGTCTAGTAAAAACACTTGGGATTTAAAGCAGTAACTAGCTGAAAGTATATCAAACAATATGCAGTGCTGAAAACAGAAAATTTGATGAGTCCAGTTTAGCTCAATATACTCGATCACTGGATAAAACTATCACACAGTATGTTCTTAGCCTATGAAATGGAATGCTTCGCTTTACCAAAAAAATAATGAAGGTGACAACTCTGTTGTTCAAAATCGGAACATCCATCTATAGGCTTATGGAATTTTGTGAATACAAGGATTTCGCAATGGAAATCAAACTGCCTGGAAGATGTAAATTCAAATCAGTTAGTCACATTTGAACAAGCAACCAGCACAGCCCAAAAGCACCAATAAGCAAACACAAAGCAACCAAAATTACAACCCATGCACAGACATGGGTCTGTTGACTAGCACTCAGGAGAGTAATTACCATAAGCCAGTTATAATGGCCATGAATAAATAATTTTTAAATTTTACTTACAAAATGCACATAGCTACAACTACTTGACGTTACTTAGAAGAGCTCAAAAAGATTTCTTGAAACCGGGGGAAATGAGCGATGGAAAAAGAAGGAATGATGGTGCAAAACAACAAAACTAAATGAAGAGGAAAAAAGGAAGATCGAAACTTGAGAAACTTGCATAGCCTGATTTCCCCATCATGCACAACTCTGTGTCTCCAACCCACGAAATATAAGTTAATACAAACAAGAAATCAGAAGTAAAAAGGAATATTGGATAAACAATTAAAAGTTGAGAGCATGAACATATATATATATATATTTACGGCCACTTTGTACTGGCTAGAAAACTTGGGTACAATTTACTAAATAAACACAATCTCTCAGTTTAAGTAATTTCCCACCAATTTACCAAAGTTGCTAACTCACTCTTTTAAAAGCATCATAGTTTAAAGATTAATAGTTTTCAATGAAAAATTAGTTGAAAAGTCCAGAAACCAAATTCCACTACTTAATTTGATCCCGTACAATTCCTCTTTTTCTTTTGCACGTGGTTACTGGAGCCCAAAACATTCAGGGATGGGATGTAGGTCGGTAAAAGCTACGAATCAAAACAAACAAAACTTGGCAAAAATAAGACACATTTCTAACAAATTCAATACAGTAGAACAAAGTATACAGGTTAGTTTGATGTAATACTGTAAACAGATTTAATATTTCACACAAAATTAAAACAAAACAGGATGCGGCACCAAGCAATAACTATACACATTATAGATGTAGAAGATGCAAAAAATAATTACCCTCTTCTGTAAATCGCGGCTGTGATGCTAGGTGGCTTCCCCCAGTCACGCAGTCTCCAAGTCCAACCACACTCAACAGGGAAAGAGAAATGGACTTCCCGGCTACAATGTTTGATGGCCACACACAAAGAACAATAAACACGGGTTGTAAAGACGCTCCTCATTACAAACAGCAAAACCCTCCCCGAAACCCTAAAAATGTCATGTTGTTTTTTAATAACCCTGATCACCCACCAGTTAAAAACAACCACGAGTTACATCACACAGGGGCGACCATACTCGCCTGTTCATCGTGAGGATGGAGGTGTGAAAGTTAAAAATTAAATATTAAATAAAAAACTAAAAAATTTGAAAAATAAAAAATTAATACAAATTAAAAATAAAATTTAATAATGAATAATTATTAAAAATAAAAACTAATAATAATTAAAATTTTAAATTTTAAAAATTATAAATTACAATTTAGAAAATATATTAATATATAGAATATTAAGATAATAATAATTAAAATTATTTATTATTTTTGTTGTTATTATTATTATTATTATTGTTTAAAATGTTATTCTAGACAACTGAGTAATACAATAAAGAATGTAAGTAACACAATGAAGAATTTAAAAATAAATTAGTATATTCTTATGATAGTAAAAGTAATTTACATTTTCAATTTTATTTGTTGCAAATACGTGCAAGTGATATTGTGAAACGTAAAATTTTGTATTCGAATAAATGTATCATGCTCACCACAAAGTTCAATCACTATTAAAATACATTAGATGAAAATGCAATATATGAGTCGATTATGAATTTCAAGTCTGTCATTAATATGAAAATTCTATTGAATTTGTACTCTCAAAATTTACATGTTTACACAAACACATGTCATAAATGACAAGTAATAGTTACTTAGAAATGACCACGACGTGGATAAATGAACATGATATGCTTTTATCTATCAACGTCATCATTTCCAACTATTTTGGATAACCCGTCATTTTCCCGTTTAGACGTAATGTTGACCTTACGAACTACCTCGAGGCCAACATTCAAAGTCAAGCAATGTTCGACTGCAGTCAACTAATGGAAACTTTAATAACATTTGACGAGTTTCTTGCACTCCGACATCACATTATACAGCTATATATTTCAAACATCTTCGATAGACGTAGAGTGCTGACTCTTCTACTTCTGCATCAACTAATAATCTTGTCAGCATATCTTGATATTTCTTGAATCAAATGGTCATTATAGGTCGATATTATATGTCATTTTTATACGGCCACGAGTTTTTCAAAAGTGAATAAATGCAAAATAATTTATTGTTTACTCAAAATTTTAATTGTATACGAACAATGTCATAATTTACAAAATGAAAATTTGTGTAACAAATACACGAAAAATGGTATCATCCTACCGTTTTATCATGTTTAGAAGCCTGAACTACAATGTCCCACTATAAAAAAAATAGATATTAAATGTTCTAAATAATGGAATAAATATATATTTCAGCCATCAATTATCAGTGAGCAATACTGTAAAACATGTTTTTTGTTCACATTTAAAAAAAAAGCTTCCTCTCTCTTCCTAAGAGATACACACACACTATCCTCCATCTTAGAATAATGCTCAAAAGAGAATGAATGAGATATATATAATTCGTTAAGAGATTTAACTCTTGATATTTCTATGAATGTCAACCCTTGTTGCTCCCTGCCACCAGTGTCAATTGTTGCTCTATGGATAGTGAGTCCTTGTGACTAGTGAATTGTTAAACCTCACGACATCTTCAAAGGCACTTGTCTACAATGTCCCCTTTGCACTAGAGGCACATGTACATACTTGGGTGACTCGCATCCCATGGGATGCCAATGTAACTCTCAAACTCTACTACAACAGAGGTAGGTAAATCATGAGGCTTTTTTCCTGGAGAATAAACTATGTTCTTAGTTTGTCCAAGGGAATTGTTAACCAATCCTGCCTCTACCCATAAGTTACACACCAACATGACATGTACACCAATGCCAAGTAATATCTCACTGTGCAATTGGTTGTCACCATTTTCTCCAAAAGTTACTTTTCTCACACGTGCTATAATGACTCGTGCCATAGGTACATTTAATTTTTTAAGCATGTTATTTTTATGAGAAAGTTATGGAACTTGACCAGCTCCACACTCTCCCCTTAGCGGAAAATGGTGTCTAGAGTGACAACCATAGGAAAAAATTTCCATAATTTTTTTCCTTTTGTGCTTCCTGCATACATTGGTCCGTCTTTCACATGGGATGTTGTGGGAGATCTCCAATAATAATTATAGATCTACCTCCGAAAATGATATTCTCGTGTGAAGGGAATGCCTCTCACAAGAGAATATTAAATTTTTTCAATAATTTTGCACTAATAAAGCTCATTTAATTGATAAGGACATAGCAATAATGTTTCATTCGTTCTTGGAACATCCCAAGAGCATCCTCCATTAGAGGTCTCTTGTCACGCAATGGAATTTTTAGTAATGCATGCATGGTTGTACCATGTATGTTGAAAACAACGACATCCGTCAGTGCTAAAATAAGCAAATGACTCTTACCTACCGTGTAAAATTTTGCCAACATATTTGTGATACAATTTATTAAGTAGGACTTTCCTATTCCGGAAGTACCATAGATGATCATCTAGAGAGGAAGTTCATCTAGACCCTTCCTATAATGTCTTATAATATTATCCAGAGCAATACGTTGTTTTAACAACAAACCATTCACATTCGAAAGTGAATTATCTGAAACGTCCATCATCATCTTTTCTATCCCAAACAGGGCTCAAAGAAAAATATCGTTTTCCAAGAATATGAAGATCACTCAAATTCACTTGCTTGGGAGGAACAACATGTGAAGGAAACTCCCACTTGTGCATTCCATCAACACCTATGAAAGTATCACTCTCATCACCGTCATTGTCTTTTATCTCTTCTTTGTCTATTGCATCCTTCTTGTCCACATGCCACACACGATACGTATTCTTAATCCTCTCCCGATTTCCCAAAATTTCCTCCTTTGTACTACCTTTCTCCCTCTGTAAATCATGAAAAGGTTTGTAAAACAACAAATCACTCCAACAAAATTTCTCATAATCTTATGAAGAGATCTTCAGAGCATAGCAAATCCGTGGCCACACACATACAACAATAGGATTGTCCCTTGGTTTCCAATTATTTTTCTCCCTCTTTGAGCTAAATAACCATGATCTAGCTACATCAATCAATGACATCGATTTCAAATGTTCCAGACGATTCTTGTATCCATCGACAAAACACAATCCCTCGTTTTCCTCTTGAGATGTAATGTTGAATCTATGAGACACCTTGTGTCCGACGTTCAAAGTCACAAATGTTTGACAATAGTGAACTAATGGCAACTTTAATAGGATGTGGCATGTTTCTTGTGCCTTGACTATTGACCAAGTATTTTCATTCTTGTTTAGATTAGTGAGCTAGTAATAAAGGAAATAAGCAATTATGAATATGAAGGTTTTATGGTACCTTAGGATGATATGGATGGATACGGGCACAATACGAACTCCTCTTCATTACAAGCTAAGTGACCTGCACAACAAAGAAGACTAAGAAGAAAAATGGATTAATAGATATATGGAGGGTTTCCCGACAAAGCTGGTCTCAAGAAGTGTGAGCTTCCTATGATGGATGTCAACCCTCTTATAAACAAGATAAGATAAGAATTAGATATTGATAAATTAGATGTAGTGTCTATTCAGAATATGAAGTAAAAAAGAGATATAAAGCTCAATCTAAGATGAGAAAAGTAGATATGATCTAAATACGAAAAAATAAATCAAACTTGAAAGGGGTTGAAGGCAACCTGAGATTGTAGAAGGCCAATCGACAGTGATTGGGGCTAGATGAGAAGAAAATGCAAAAGAACGGGCTTGCAAGTTCTCCTATAGAGGGATCTGAAGTTGATAATGCACTGTGATGATAAAAAAAGAATCTGAAGAAGGTTTGGAATAAGAGGAAACAAAAAGAATGCAAGAAAACTTTGAAAACAAATGGTACATTTTATGAAAAAAAATTGAGTCAATGACAAACATATTCGATTGGCGACAACCAGGGGTTGGCAGAATGGATCTGAGATGGTAGATGGGACATACTGACTAGATCTGGGAGCTAGATGATTGGGATCAAACAATTGATGAGGCAGGATGACTAAAAAATAGAAACAAAGAGATTGGTCGACAACGACCAAGAAGGTTCGACGGTAACTGAGGATGATTTAGACTTGGAAGAATGAGATGAGGCTAAATAACAGCCTAGAGATGAAGATGGAGGGGACTGAATGCAATAATAAGGCACTCAGATGACTGCCAAACTTGTAAACACAATGAAGATGGTTACAAAAAGGTGATGATGATGGATCTAAGAATGTAATGACAAGAGGACTCCAAATCTCCCAAAATAAACACAAGATCTCCAAGATGGATTCCAAATGGATTATAAGTAGCTGCATAAGGAGGTCACAAGATGAAGGAAAGATCACAAGAGATCAAAAAATCTCAAAATTGCATCCTTTAACAAGGAGGGGTAAAGGTGGCTTCATAGGGTTGACAACGACCCGAATGGGTCACCGCCGACTATGGGCACTCGTCCATTTAGATGGTGGGGAGATGATGAGCTTGAGACAATGAGCCCATAAGAAGAAGGATTATGGTTTAGATGAATAGGGATGACCTAGGGTTGCATAGAACAGATAAATGGGTAGGTGGATGGTTTAATTGAGTTAATAAAGGCCATGGGTGAGTAAAAATATTAAATGAAGTTATAGAAAGAGAAAAATTGAGGATTTAGGGGATATCAAAAAAATAAATGAGGATTAAGGATGATTAAGGCTGATTCGAAATGACTTACGGAGAATAAAATAATCAGATGAGGATTAGAGCTAATGAAGAATAATTAGCATAAATGGGATGGGATAATAAAAATGGATAATATAATATTAAAGGTGGGGAAATGGTGATTAATGCGATAAATTGAATTCAGAAGGGAATATGAAATTTGAATTGGTGACCATGAGGAAAAGAGAGTGAACGCGGGGTGAAATGTGGTGATACCAAATTTTTGTGTCTACACTGACATCGTGTTCTACGAATGTTTCTGTCAAAAACCTTTGATTGATAAACAATGAATAATATTTTGCTTTTGTATCATTTTATATTCTTTTAAACATATCATGAAATCTCTCAGACCTTTTTTTCTACCTTAGAAGGATATTTTGCCATGCATTTTAATACGACATGTCTAGAAATGATTGGTTGACAATCCACATTACAAGGCCAAATAGATAACATGTCAGAGTTATGAAGGTTGAGTCTTGCATCATTACAACAAGGTTTGAATTTCTTGTAGTTTTCCTTATCAATGCACAACTCTGAATCATCCTTTCTTTCGCAAGTGTTGGTGTTTGTTTTGATCTCGCACCATTTGCCCTGATTTTCCTCTGAACTACATGTTATGAAACGTTGTCTCTCGTTGTGGATGTTCTGAAGCTTTTACCTCCATTTGAATGCCTTGATTTGTTTATAGAATCCATTGGCATGCCCCTTTTTGAACAAGTCTCTGAGTTTGCCCTGCTTTTGCCCTAATTTCTTCAAGATCCCCGGCTCTGCCATTTTTCCTATTTTCCCCAGACCACGGAAACTCAAGAATGATCAATTTATATTGGTATGTATTTAAAACTCCAAATCCATGGTCGAAATATGCTTGGAACCATGCTTCACTTGGTTTTGTTTCAAAAAAATTCTTCCTTAGTGAAAAATCAGTTTTTGGGCATGAATGGTGAATTTTTGTGTTTTTTGACGGTCTGGCGGGCGTCTTCTTCCTGTCAAAATTATTCCTCAGCATTCTACGGTCACGTGGTTTCTTTTGGTTGGTCAGGGGATGACGGAAAAATGTTTTAACTTGTCACTTTTTACTTTTTGAAAAAAAGGCAAATTTGGTCCCATAGCTCTGCTCAAATCTGATTGGTTCTTTTGGTGCTTACGTGGCTTCTTCTAATTGGATGGGGTGCGGTAAGTTTGGTTTTTGAACTTGTTCTTTTTGGCTACTTGGGTAAAAAGTTTGAACTTTCCCCGTGGCCCCTCTAGGATTTGATTAAAGAAAAATTTAAGCGGCAGGGAAAATGTTTTACTTTGACCCCACAGAAGGACATGTGGCAAAGTTAAAAGCGGAGATGCGGGCCTTTGGAAGTAGGTTGGATATTTTTCCCTTTTGGAAAAATGGAGTAAAATTCTAAAATGGAAGCACACCCCCACCAAATCATTATGAAGCCTTATAAGATTCTTGAAGTTGCGCCATAAAGACACATGGAGGTTTTCGCCGAGTCTTCTTTCCTTAGTTTATTTAGCAACTTCGTAAAGGGCTTGAGACACATGGCGAGCTTGCGCTCATTTAGGGTCTCTACTTTTGGGGACCACCTCAAGATGCACCATTGAGATGTGTGGCGGTTTTTAAAGTCAAGAGGCGGGGTTGCGGGATGTCAGGGGCAACTTTGATTTTTTGCCCCTTGTTGTTTAAAAGACTAAAATCATCAAAATGACCTGCAAGCCAGACAGATAATATTCAAAGTTTTCTTCAGTCAACATCGGAGGTGCGGACTTCTAGGGGAAATTTGGAAAAATTTCCTTTTGTGGAAAAAGGAGTTAAAAGTGAAAAAGGAAGCGTGGTTCCATTGGGAGCCACACTAGAAACTAGAAGTGGAAGGGCGGAGTTGCGGGGAAAACTTGGAAAAGTTTCCTTTTTCCAAAAAAGAGGTGAAATAGTAGAACTTAACCACGGTTCCTTTGAGACCTACCTTAGGACACGTGTTAGGTTCATTTCTTAAGGGTAGAGGTGCGGAGAAAAATATGAAAATTTTATATTTTTCAAAAAGTTGTAAAAGGAAAAAAGGAACACATAGGCCCATTTTAAAGTGGATCTCCCACGTGGACGGTCCAAATTCAAAATAGAAATCAATGACAATTATGCATCTATATATGATTTTTCTGCTATTTTCACTCCAGAGCTCCTGGAGATGCAATTCTTCATGATTTATCGATATTTCTTGCACGCCAAACAAGGAAGGGGAGTTACTTTGATATATAAGTTTGGTGAGGAAGATATGGGGACGTCTTTTACCATTAAGGTAAGATCTAACCTCTGGGCTCGATTTGATCTTCCATTTTTCCTTCTCGGGCACGCAAAGAACCAAATTTGGCAAATTAGGGGTAGAAGTGGTTGGCGAGTAGAGGGAAGAGTGATCTACCAGAAGAAGGAGTTGAATGTGGGAGATGTTCGAAGAAATTCACCCCTTGAGCACCTGACAACTTTTTACAGATCTGATTCTTGGAATTGCAATCGTAATCATGGCGAGAACTAGTACACTCAATGTTTGGATTTTTGGGGGGGAAAATTTGTTGAAAAATGTTATAAATTACACAAATTTATTGCGCAAATGGTTGGAGTGTTAGAGGTCAGGACTCATTTTTCCAAGAGAAAAGCTTGATAGAACCTGTCTTTTTGAGAAATCATTTGAAGAAACCTGTTTATGTCCTTTGTGTTAAATTTGATCATGTCAAGGTGGTTATGAGTGTACAACCATTGACAAGCTCTGAGATTGTTCTAGAAACTTTCCCATGCTGATAAATTTAATTAAACTTGAGTTAATCTGCATTATTTTTGGGCAAAATTTGTGTTTGCTTCATTCATGAATGTCTGCAAATATTTTTCTTGTTCCCGTTGCAATATTACATTGAAATCTTTGTGAATCACACAAGATCTTATCCTTGTGATAGTTTTGTGGTATTTTTAATTTCATTTATTAGAAGAGCTTTCATTTGATAGTGAAATAAACAAATTTAAAATCACTCTTAACATGACTATAAGATTGTTTGTTAGCCTTTGAGGGTATCTTAGGTGTGATGAAACAGAGGTTGATAATGTTTAGTTAAGTTTTCCAATTTGAGCCTTAATTTTAGAACCTTGAAGTTTGTGTGAAAAGTGTTGATCTGGGCCTCCATTGAAGCACACATTCTGGTTAAAGGAACATCCTCACTATCCTGAAGAATTCTTTTGTTCAAGCTCTCCATTTTTAAATTTTTTTTCAAGAATTTGGTGAATCAAGTTCATTTTTGCCTCACCTCCCACCAAAAAATCATTTAAAAATAACCAATCATACCCATACTACCCCTGTTTTTCATGTGTGTATACAAATGTATAATTTTTACTACCAAAATATGTAGAAACAATTAGGTTTTCATTGTCTTTAGTGGCCTGAACCTTGCTTAGAAAATATTTCCATTATCTACAGTGATAACTCATGAGAATTAGGTTTTGTTGCATTGATCATATTTTCTTCAAGGTCTTCTTAATAACTTCATAAAGAAGAACATCTCTATCTCCTCCACAAATAGCAAGCTACAAAAAGGGTCCTCTCACTCTGGTTGAAAGGAAAAACCATAAAGTAGTGAGGATAGGTCAAATCCTCTTGAGTGTGCTACCCATTTCTCCACATCTAAGTGACAAAGAGCAAGCTACATTTTATCCCCGACTACAAAATAACGCACTGCATGCTCTGCTTGTCTCTAAGCTTCCTGCCAAGCCTGTGATACTGCTCAGCCTCTAAGGGAGAATCAATTTGGGTACCAACAACAAGCAAGACATCTCAGTACATTTTGTGTGTCTTTGAACATGGTTGACAAATTCTTCGTAGTCATGAAGTGGATTGCACTGCTGTACTTGGAACGGTGTCATGAAGCATGAATCATCATATTTAGATCAACCGAGCATCACATTTATTTTATGGTTATCACAGGGATTCCATGACACTCATTCATCAAATCTATTGTTTCCACATTGGGGAAACCAGAGACCCATATGAATCCATGTACATGCGCAGATCCTTGATGTTGTCACTCTAACCTATACAAATCAGATCCACATAAAAGACGAGTTCCTTACATAACCTTCCATTTATAACAGCTATAATGTGTTGGACAAAAAAAATTCTTCAATATTGTTGTAAATTTTACCAGAGGATGCAAATGCTCCAGACCTATACCAATAGTCTATTGCACCAATTAATTTCGGTATCATCTCTTAATGAAATATTTCAAATATTTCATGCATATATGTTGTGACAATATGAGGGTAATCTATTACATTATGAGTCTTTCATCTACGTGTTTGCAAAGAATAAGAAATAGGTTACTTGGGCATTATTTGATGCAGATCAAACAACTTAGTGTCTGCCATAGTAAGTGTGAATAATAGACTCGAGATACCCAATTGAATTGTCACATAAGTCAATTAATTACGACATAAGTACCAATACGATCTAGTACTATGAAGCTTTACACCGAAACACATCACATGTTCTGCCAACTTCTCGTCTGTTGCACTATTGATGCACTGACGTAGGTCTTCAACAATCATGGGAAAGTTGTCCTCCAGATGTTTCTTACAAAAAACAAAAGCAGTGGTGAAAACAATGTATTATATGGTAAATATCTAAATCTAGGGTACTTTCCAAACCTGTTGTCATGATACCTGATCAAATACTTCATATAATAATGCATCTACACTTGTTTCATCCTTGGTTGCAGCCATTCCATGTATCCTATAGGTAAAAGTGTTGGAAATTCTATGGATAAAATTCTCTCCATATTGTATTCATTGATTGATGAAGAGGCAATTGGCGGCCAATCAATAGTGTCAATGGATCTTACATTTGTATTTTCAACAAAAAATCTAACCTCCTCCATCTCCTTGCATAGATTAGGAAATATATATATTGAAAGTAAATGATGATGGATGATTGTGTATTTTATCTTCATTCATACTTTCTATATTCCCTACTACATTTGTCATTGTGCTATCTTCCATCCCGTCCTATATGTCGGATTCTATATTACGAATTATATGCAATACATCTCCATCCATTTCTGGGAGATCGTGTAATGCTGCATAGTCTATCTCCACATCCCTGTAATACCTTTCATTCTGAATTTTATAGCATAAAGCATCAAGCACACATGATCTATTAACAATAAATTCATATTCCATGTGTTAAATGTTCTTCAGGTTTTAACTATAATGATATCAACATCCTCAACTCGATGTGGAAGAAGTCTTGCAACAAAAGATGTCTTGCAGGAAGAAAATTGTGTGTCCATTGTATTTATATCAGCCACCATGGGCATGAGTCACTTGCAATACAAGATTTACACATGCTATAAACATTTCCTCCACTTGTGTCAGTATACATAAAATATTTGGTTGTTCCCTGGGATCCATATTCTTTCTCTTCGAAAATTGATGACATCCTTGTTCACCCTTGCATCTCTTACAAATAGGCCCTTCGTCTGAGAGGGTTACGACTATTCCAGGGTACAATTCTTTACATATACAACACATCCAAATAACATCTAGTGCATTAATTCTTTTCGAAAATATTAGATGGGACTCCAACATTTTATTTAACTGCACACCATAACATAATGAGTAGAATATTGTTTAAGTTCCACCTCTCGTCGAAAGTGGGTTTTGATTTCAGATGTTTTCTTCTGACTCACGTTCACACGTACTATATCTAACAGATCACAGTTTTTATTCTGCACTAAACCGCTTTCATGACGTTCCACATTTTCCCTATTCAAAGATATCTCACCATCACAGTCCACTCGTATGATAGAATGTGTATTATCCATATCCCCGCTAAAATTGTGATAACATCCATAGATGTTATTTTGGGAATTTTCACGTGATTCGTTTTGGATTCTCGTACTCGATCCACATATACGTAATCGTTTTCCATGGGTTCTCTTTCTCGCGTGACCTGATAGAAAACCAACTGAAGCATCTCCTCCGTAACCTACATACAAGAGTAAGTTATGCTTCGGTTCATGAACACATTGTTACGTTATTCCTGCAAAACATCATTAATAATCGGACCAGGAATGTTATAGATTTCAACACAAATGTTTTGCAATGAGTCTCTTTCGTGACTTTGATTCGTGAGTGCATTGTTACGTTGGTCCTGCGAAACATCATTCATAATCGGATTAGGAATGTTAGAGATTCCAACACAAATATTCTACAATGAGTCTTTTTCATGACTATAGTCATTCAATCTAAAATTTGGAGGTTGTCCGTCTGTGTCAATTGCGGAAGGATCGATAGCTATATAGTTATCAAGATTTAACGAAGCAGAACCACCAAACTGATAGCTCGAGGGATGTATACGAACAGACTAGATGCGTTACGAAAATGTAAGTAAAAATTAGTTTTTGTGCCTTCGATCCCAGGAAGCACTCCATTTTCACCTTCGATTTGCATACGCATATCTGACATGAATTATCTTCAATCATACGAGGAAAAATGTTCATGGGATACTACGGTTAGTCTGGGCTCGAGCTGTATTTTTCTTGTGATGCTGGTGGTCCCTTCAGTCGAAAGACCCACATAACCGTACCCATTCATCTCTTTCATTTTTTCTCTCTCTCGAACTTGCGATTCTATAAAACGATGACGATCGGTGTCCCTTTGAACTTTTCTAGGTGATTTTCATCTCTTATGGGTACCCGTGGGAGTTTTTTGATTCAGCAACTATAAGGCAAAAATGGCTGGCCCTATCCCTCGCGTAAGATTGCAGGGAGTAGTGAGGTTGCTGCTGACTGGGCACTTTCCAGCGTTTTAACGGAGTAAAAAAAATTAACGGAACCCAGGGCATTTTAATACTTCCCCCTGACTGTTCAACTCTACCTATCTATTCACATTTATTGCTATGAATTTTCGGCGTTGCGGGACAATACATCATTTCAAACCATCATTTCAAATATTTATTGAATGCTACCATTAATTCTTTTCTATAGCCTCTCCATTAAACTATTTACTCCACTATTTGGTGCCATTGTTTTGTTTTTTTACTTTTACACAAATGAATTTATTTAAGTATTGCAAATAAAGAAGGGATCTCATATTTCATTCAGTTTTATGGAAGTTAAATGGGATTTCCGAAGGTGGGCTGTGAGAAAGAACATTGCTCAGGACAGGAAAGTTTGGAAACAATCTGTACATTACAAATCAGGTAAGAACATTACATTTTTAAAAATTAGTAATAAGTAGAACTCATCTTGTTTATTAATTTATTAGGTTTTTGAACTACTTTGCCAATCATTTACCACAACATCATTTTATAGTCATCTATCAAATCTAAAAGGAATAACAATTCTGGTTAGTGTTTGCTAGATTTATTTGAAACAAGGCTAATTGAAAACAAAGAAATTATAAGTTGAATGGTGATTCAGATACTTAAAGCTAATATTCAAGGTATTATTTTTACCGAGATAGTTTTAATTACATCAGTACAACAACATATTACGTTTTTTTCCCAAACTAAATGATGGAAAACATTATTTTTATAAGCTATAGTCATTATAGTGTATAAAACTACGATGCCACATTCTTATGTACCTACGAGATCTATATCAAAGTAGGTTGCTTTCCCACCTAATATGTTGTTACGTCAATGACATGAATTTCTAAAGATTTTTTTGCACATCAGTGTTATGAAAATATTCAAAAAAAATTCATTCAATTACTTTGAAATAATTTCAAATCAATTCCCTCCTACTATGAGTACAACAATTTAACAACATATTACGTTGTTACCCCTGATAACGATGATCTAACTCGTTACTAGGGTACATAAGATATATGATGTACTATATAAAACAATAATTTCATATCTTAGTGTGCCTACAAGATCTATACCAAAGTAGGTGGTTTCTTAATGTAATATGTTGTTTCTTTGATGACCTTCATTTTTAAAGTTTGTTTTGCATTGAATAATATATTCAAGAGTTATTTCATTCAATTAAATTGGAATATTTTCCAATTCATTCTCCCATACTTTAATTACAGCACTACGATCAACGTATTATGTTGTCACCTAAACTAAATGAATAACATGTTATTTTTAAAAGATATATTCATTATAGTTGGTGCACCTCTTAGCTCAGTAAATCCTCATCAAGGAGCATGTCATGTTCTCATATTCATGTTCTTATTGTTCTCTACAATATTTCCCTCAATCTTTCTTTGTATGCATACACATATCTTTTTTCCAATCAACATTTAAGTCTGACTTCCAAGCATATAATTAATGACAAGTACTTTGAGTAAGGTTCTTGACTACCCCTCACTTATCAACATTTACCCTTTTAATTACTAGCTAGTAGTCCATTTATCCAACCTCAACACTTCATTTCTTCTTGAGTTCTAAAAAAACACTCTCTCTTTATCTCCATGCCAATTGTCTTAACTCAACAACACTCTTCTCTGAACCTTAAACATCCTTGAATGCATATATAAAACTTCATATTTGTTTTCCCTTGTGGAAATAATCCTTTATGAGACTCTTAAGCACCCGATTTATCATCAAACAAGGTCTTCAAATGATATCATTCAATGATCAATTTTGCCCTTCATAGGTTTTAACCCACATGTGTACAATGTAGGATCATCAAAGTATCAAATCCTATTATTATGTTATCACGCATACTAAATGATGAAACATGTTATTTTTAAAAAGATATAGTCACTATAGTGTATAAAATTCAATGCACCATTCTTATGTGTCTACAAGATCTAAATATAAGTAGGTTAGTTTCCTAATGACATGAATTTATAAAGATTGTTTTGCACATCATAGTGTTATGAAACTATTCAAATTTTTTTCATTCAATTACTTTGAAATAATTTCAAATCCATTCCCTCCTACTATGAGTATAGAAATTTAACAACATATTACGTTGTTACCCCTGATAACGATGACTTGACTCATTACTAGGCTACATAAGATACATCATATACTATATAAGACAATAATATTAGATCTTAGTATGCCTATAGGATCTATATTAAAGTAGGTGGTTTCTCAACATAATACATTGTTTCTTTGATTACTTGCATTTTTAAAGTTTTTTTTGCACTGAATAATCTATTCAAATTTGTTTCATTCAATTAAATTGGAATATGTTCCAATTCATTCTCTCACACTTTAATTATGACACTACGACAATGTATTACGTTGTCACCCAAACTAAATGATCGAACACATTATTTTTACAAGCTATATTCTATATAGTTGGTGTACCTCTTCGCTCAGTAAATCCTCCTCAAAGAGCATGTCATGTTCTCATATTCATGTTCTTATTCTTCTCTACAATCTTTCCCTCAATATTTCTTTGTATGCATACACCCATCTTTTTTCCAATCAGAATTTAAGCCCAACTTCCAAGCATATAACCAATGGTAAGTACTTTGAGTAAGGTTCTTGACTGCACTCACTATCCCCATTTACCTTTTTACTAGTTAGTAGTCCATTTATCCAACCTCAACACTTCATTTATTCTTGAGTTCTATAAAAACACTCTCTCTTTGTCTCCATGCCAACTGTCTTAACTCAAAAGCACTCTTCTATGAAATTTAAATATCCTTGAATGCATATATGAAACTTCATGTTTGTTTTCCCTTGTGGAGATAATCCTTTATGAGACTCTTAAGCACCTGATTTATCATCAAACAAGGTCTTCAAATGATACCATTCAATGATCAATTCTTCCCTTCATAGGTTATAAGCCACATGTGTATAATGTAGGATCATCAAAGTATCAAATCCTATTATTAAATTAACACCCATAATAAATGATGAAACACATTATTTTTACAAGATATAGTCACTATAGTGTATAAAATTGCAATGCACCATTCTTATGTTTATATAGGATCTAAATATAAATAGTTTACTTTCCCAACAACATGAATTTCTAAAGATTGTTTTGCACATCATAGTGTTATGAAAATATTCAAAATTTTTTCATTCAATTACTTTGAAATAGTTTCAAATCCATTCCCTCCTACTATGAATACAACAATTTAACAACATATTGCGTTGTTACCCCTGATATCTATGATCTGACTCGTTACTAGGCTACATAAGATACATGGTGTACTATATAAAATAATAATTTCAGATCTCAGTGTGTCTACAGAATCTATATTAAAGTAGGTGGTTTCTCAACGTAATACATTGTTTCTTTGATTACTTGCATTTTTAAAGTTTGTTTTGCACTGAATAATCTATTCAAATTTGTTTCATTCAATTAAATTGGAATATTTTCCAATTCATTATCTCACACTTTAATTTTGACATCATGACAACATATTACGTTGTCACCCAAACTAAATGAATAAACATGTTATTTTTACAAGATATAGTCCCTATATATTATGAATTATTCCTCCAATCAAGTTGGTGATAATGATTTTTTTCTAGCCTATGTTGTTTAGAGTGGTGGCATGTTTGAGACCTAAAATGATTTCCATAGTTTTATATTGACGCTTGTGATGATTTGTGATGCCCTTGAGAGCTATTTTTTGGTTGATTCTCTTCTATAAGGTAGCAATTGATTTTAAACAATTCTCAACCTTGAATAACTTAGAAAAGATACTCTATTATCTAATTTGATGATTTGGTTCTTCGCAACCTTTGGCTATTAACTTATATTCACCAAATTATTTGTGCATATATAGATTTGGATTTCATGAGAAAAAGGATAGATCATGATCTACATAATTCATATTTCTTTTTCAGATTTCCTATTGTTGCATTCATACTTTTTCCTATTGAAAACATGAGTGGAAATCTATTGAGGGAAGTGCAAGATGCTTTAATTTTTGAAGAGATGCTTTAATTTTTGAAGAGGATTTTTTGGGTTTGCCTGTTTTCATCTTCTAACCTGTAGGCTGCTTGTTGAAAAGAAAGATGCAGTGAGAGATCACGTGAGTGAGAAGTATTGGTTTCACAATAAATAATATTCAAATAATTCTAGTTTTTTTAGTGATATGAGAGTGAGATTAAGATGGCTAGCTCAATTTTATGAGATTCTAGATGTCATTTTTACTCTTTTTGTGACCTGAATTTTTTTTAATAATGATCCTCAATTTCTTGAACATATTGAACATTTTTGAATCTAGGTCTTATCATTTTAGTGTCAGATATGATATAATAATATCAAATGGTTAGTGTTATTGTCTAATTGTATAGTGTGTTATCTTGAGCATTTTTTTCAAAATTTTAATAATTTTTAGTGTTATTAACATCAATGTATAATCAGAGAGACTCAAAGTGGAAGCACTTATTAGACATTCCTATCTAATGTCCTCTGGAAGAAAGTGTTCTCCGCATCAGATGTAGTATGGAGCAAAGTTAAAGATAACTGTGGAGTGGAAGGGGATTTTGTTGCATGGGTAGAATTTGGACGAGTAGATGATTTTCTTAAAGGGGAATGTCAGTGAACATAATTTCCAACAAGTTATTACAAACATTGGAATCATTCATCACCCATAAGTGAAAGTACACACCGGGTTCGAATTAATAGCACCCTTAGTTATATAATGTACGATGTGGTAGTGTTAGGTGATGTTTTTAATACAATTTTAAAATGATTGTTTATTTTATTATGACTCACTTTTAGTGACATTTTATAGATATTGGTGTAGCTATGGGCCTAAAGACTTTAAAGAAGAGGATGATTTTCCATATGATAAGTCCAAGGTTCCAACTAGAGGGATGGGGATTAGACCTAGATGTAAACATATAAAATGTGGTTTCCAATGCAATTTTAATGTGCACATTCTTATGAAAAGAATAGAACATGCAATTATCACATATCCTTAGATGGATCATGTGGATAATAACAATCATATATGCCATGGCCAAGAAAGTTCACAAATTTGAAGGGACATGAGCTTATTATGCGCCACATATTAGTAAGGAGTTGCAAGAATGGATAGAAATGTTATTGTTATTAAGAATGCTAGCTGATATTGTGTTGCAAAAGCATCGTGAAATGGTTCATGACAAGCTAACCTTGTTTGATGGGAAAACAAAATGTGATGATTTCTTGTCTTCACATGATTTTCAAAATATTGATACAAAACTAAAAGCAACAAAGTACATGTATGATAGAAATGATGCCCAAAGTGTGAGAGTATGACAAGATCAAAATCCAAATATATGTTTGGAATACCAAGAGTATGAAGGAAATGCTAAGGAATATGGTCACGTGCCATTTATCATGGGCATTAAAATGTCGCAACAACTTGAGTGGATGTTAAAATATGGTCATAACAACATACTTGTAGTGGACGCCACTTTTGGGACCAATGGAACATGAAGGTGTTGTCTTTTACATAATCTTATCAATAAAAAAAATCTGCAAAAAATATGTTACATTTTCTTACCAAAAATCTACTAATTCACATTGTTATTGCATTGTCAACTCTCCATAAGTCAAACTCTATACCATCCTCGCATTTGATTCCAAACACATGGGCCTACAGTTACATGGGTCATAATGTCAAGAGCTATAATGAGTGACTCAACCCAATGGATGAAAAAGATGGTGAATAGAGCACATGCTCATATGCTTGAGTGGAAACTAAATGCTTTCATGGTAGATGATGCTACAACTGAAATCAATGCTATTAGGTTGTATATTTCTCTTTGTGTATATTGTTAGAGAATATAAATTTAATTTATATATATTATTTTCTATCAAATTTTTAAAATTCTCATAAAAATCATTTTCAAATACAGAGAAGTTTTTGGGTGTGAAGTATACTTAAGCAGCTAGCATGTAAGGAGGGCATGGTTGAAGAATCTTGTTGCCAAGGTTGAGGAATATCAAAAAAGATGTGTAATGTTTAATAGGTTGGGGGAAATAATGCACCATTCAAATAATGAGGAAAGTGTTACTCAAATGGCACAAGATTTTGTTACGGAATTTGTGGATGAGATCAAATTTATTAAATATTGGAAGGAACACTAGATTCTAAGAATTGTAATGTGGTTGAGACATCTACGGACCTTAAAGAATGATGGGCAAGAAAAAATTCTGCAATAGAGGCATATCACTCTATACTTAAGAGTAATTGGTTATCCTCCATTCGAAAAACATCTCATCGTAGGGTTGACTGACTGATACATCAATTAATCATAGTTGTTTTTATATATTATTAGTGGAGTCAATGTTGTAAGAAAAGTGGGTTCTACTGTAACTTCAAAGTGGAGAAACTAGAAAATAACCAATGGCTGCATGCACAATCCATTCTTGATTACTATGTCACCTTCCATGCCTTTGACTCATACTTAGCATGGGTTTGTAGCCAGACGGATGATACTTGTCACTATGAAGTATGGTATCAAACCCCACATTTGGCAATGTGTGAATGTGGAGTGTTAAAGAATGGGTACTTATGTAAGCACATAATTAAAGTGAATATGATGGAAAAAATTCCGGTGAGAGAAAACTTTAATGTTCAGGTATTCTGGGCACAATGATTTTCAAGATTTTCCAACATAGTAATTTATTGTATCTAAATTCTATTAATTTTGGTTTTTATTCAAATCTATGATTTATTATACTAATTTGTAATGTTCTCTAGGGTTTATTTTGTGCTCCAAATGTTGCATGTTGAGATGAACATGTGGTTAACGATCCTTTCGTTCAAGCATGGAATCCTCCAAACACCTGTGAAGACTCTATGCATGTTTTGCAAAAGATAAACATGTTATAAATGAAGAATATGAACACTTGAGCCCACAAGTGAGAAGGATGAGAACAATATTAGATAAAAATCTTGTTGGTCCTCTGAACAAGTCATTTCTTACTTTATTAGAGAATACACTTGTGGAAACAACAAACCGATTGAGGGGAAGCCAAATATCTTCTATATTAGGTGTGCAACATCCTGAGGCACAACCATTTAGACCCGTAGATGATGGATTCATTAATACACTTCATCGAGAGAGATATTTTATAGAGAAGATGTTGAATCAAAGGCACCCATGTCTGACAAATAGGAAAGCTAGTTTTCCTATTGTTAAAAAGAGTTGTGTATCACGTCGACTAACATGGGAGGATGAATTAAAAAGAGCTACAGAATGAGATAGGGAAAGGGGGATTGCTGAAGAACGTGAAGATGGGACCAACATAAATGGAATTTAAGGGTAATTTTATGGAACAACTATTGTTAGAGAGTCTTTGTATATTTTTCCTATTTTGATAGTCCACAAGGTCATATTCCTTTTGGTCTTTTTTCAACCACAATGTGCAAATTTTATATACTTGTGTTTGATATGCAAATCTATGAGTGAAATTTGAAAATATATATCCTTGAATCATATACTTCTATCTTGTAATGATTCTTCCCTCATATAAATGTCAATATTTTATCATTTTTTAAAATAATATTGCAAATATTATATTTATGTTTTTGTTGTAGAAATTAAATTTTATGTGTTGTAAAAATTATATTCAATTTTTGTTGCAAAAACTATATTCATTCCCTCCAACTTTGATTACAACAATTCAACATCATATTATGTTGTTACCCTTGAAAAATGATGAAAAAACACATTATTCTTACAACATATGCTCATTATAATATCTAAAACTTTGATACCATATTTTTATGCTCCTACATGATCTATACCAAAGTAGGTTGTTTCTCAATGTAATACGTTTTTTGCCTCAATGATATTTATTTTTAATGTTTATTTTGAATTTTATAATTTTATGTTTCTATTCAAGGTTGTTTCATTCAATTACTTTGGAATAATTTTCCACTTATGCCCTTCTACTTTAAGTAGAATAGTTCAACATTGTATTGTGTTGTCATCCGTAATAAATTATGCAAGTTTCAATATTTTTACAAATTTTCCACTTTTTAACAGAGGATATCAATTTATCTCTATATTAGAGTTACCCTAATCATTTCTATACATTTTTTAAAACAAATCCATATGTGAAGCGTGAAGCCCCATATTTGCGAAATTGGCTCCAATATTTACATGATATTAATGGTCTTCTTGAGATACATTTAGAAATCCACATTCATTCATTCACTAATTCATCCACTAGTGGAGAGAAAATATTATAATATTTTTTGGTTCTATTTTACATTTGACCATGAATCTCATTATCTGGTCAATCATCTTCTTACACAATTGTAACTAGCCTTGTGTAATCTCCTTCAGGGGCCACATTAAAATATTCAGTAAATCATGAACAAAAAATAAAAAACTATCTACTCTGTATTGACCCACATAAGTCTAAAAATTCCACAATTTTGTAGGAAAATAGGATAAAAAAGTAGAGAATTTGTCCCAATCCACCCCAGCTCTGTAATAGTACTGAAAATAAAAAAATAGTAATAAGTATCATTACTACTACTAATTTTGTTCAATTTGTGTTATATACTGACAAATCTTGAATCAAAACCAGAGCAATTGCTTATTAAATATGTTCCCACCAACAAGCTATAAAATCCAACATAAAATAAATTTAAACAACCAAATATAATGAAATATACTCTGTATCAACTCGCATAAGGCTAAAAATGACTATTGACCATGTGTCCCAGCTCTGTAGAGACATAGGGATAAAAGTAGAAACTGTGCCCAGCTTTGTAATAGTAAAGAAAATGCCTAATCAGTAATAAAGATAATTATTATCACTAATTTTGTTTTATTTTACTTTTTATACTGACAAAAACTTGAACAGAAACCAGAGCAATTGCTGATTACATATGTTCCCAACAACAAGACAAATTCCAACATAAAATAAGTTAAAACAACCAAAATTGTTGGTATAGGAAAAGAAAAAAACCTACTGATAAACAACCATACACGGATTTACTATTTTTCATACACATATCTAAACCCTTACAATATTTAGATTAAACCCCTTAAACAAGTAGAAGACAACCCTAAATAGCTTTCTATTTGATTGAACTATAGCAATACCTCGTTTATACTATAATGCAAACTCTGATGTCACAAAATATCCAGCCATAAAATGTTACACCCAGACTGCCAAGTTAAGGCTCAATTTTACTATTTAGGACAACTAGAAGCTAATGACCAAATTTTTTTCTTCTTGCCCTCCTTTAGAATGACACTAGCCTTTTCCCCTTGTTATTGTAACTTTTTATTCAACTATCGACAAAAGTAAGTGAGGTTTAGGATGGAGTAAGTGTTACCCATCTCTTACCACTCATTCCCATATCACATTATTGTGACTTTTCAGAGTTATCACCACTAGTAGACATCATGGTGAGCTCCCCTAAATGTCATTTGGACTTTCAATCATAGGTAAGGGCAAGTGTTTAACCATGCCGATTTAATACATAAAACTCTTAATCTTGTGTTCTACGTATGGCATAGTTGTGGCTAGATATATATTCTATGTTTCAATTTACCTATAGTTGTGCTAAAACACCATTAATGATACATGATTTCAGTCCTTTTCAATCAAATTGAATGCTCTCTTTGAGATTTTAATTTTCTTTTCTTTCAATTTTAATAGCTAGGTTAAAGATGAGGACCCTATGTATCAGAAAATTAGCCTAGATTTAGTGTATGAATATATGAAAGAGATTAAGAATTTTCCTCTATTTTATGAAAGAGATTTAAAATTTGTCTCACTTATACAATGTCTATCGACGTATTAAGATTATATATACAATTTTTCTAATATATATATATATATATATATATATATAATTTTCTTAGACAAAAAAGAAAATTGTTATTATGAAGATTTATCGACAAATAATTGTTACAATTTACAAGATTTGTTATATAATAGTTTTGTGACAAAAATGACTACATAATAATTTTGAAACCAAGACGTATAAAATTGGATGTTATATTAATGAAAGTAGCCAAACTCCTTACATTTTACAAGTCATGTCAAAGTAGGAGCCAAAAGAGGATTTTGGCATAAAAATGGCACTACATATGCATCTTACATTATTTTATCATTCAAAGAGAAAAACCATAAAATTAAACTTGATTTTTTCTTTAACATAACTAAGTATTTTGGCAAGTATTTTACAAATAATGATACAATTGATTATAATATCAAAACTTCAACAAATTAAAGTTGAGAGCTCTTCAAATTTCTTTGTTGCTTGTTAACAGCAATGGAGTTTCGTGCTTTCATCCATTCTTGAATTTTTATTTTATTTCCTTTAATCTCATACAACATTAGGTGTGTGCAAACTGATGCAGCACTCTTGATACCCTTTAATATATTTCCCTAATATGTTTACAAATAATGGGCATATCAGTAAATAAAACTATGCAAATGTAAATGATAAAATAAGTTTATCAAAATCATAAATAAGATATTGTGTGGTCACCTATTATTGGGAAGAATGGATCCTTTCTGAAAGTTGCATTTCAATATCACCTTCACTATTACATTTCTAAAAAATGAAGGATTATTGATGCAAATTATTTCCTACATTAACTCAAAGAAAAACACAAAAATATTTAAATGTTTTTATATTTGACTCCTAGAATAAATTAACAATGTAAATGTTAGATTACACTACTTACCAAATCAGATGAATCATGAACTGTATTATGTATGGATTGCATGGAATCAAGAATATTGGATAAGATTTTTATGTTTCTTACCACAATGTTTTTTGTTTGTTCCTCTTAATTCTACAAACAATCAATTCATATTAATACTTTATAATACAATTAAAGAACATGATTGTTAAAAAGAAAGAAAATTATAAGTAAAATGATACTGGGGTAAGGGAAGCTCCTGTAACAGCTGCAACAGTCATGTAATGGAAGTCAAGTTGGTATGCTCCATATGTTGACGTAATGGAAGGAAACATATGTTGATCATCTACATATGAATCTTCTCTACATATGACAACACAATCCCTTTCTAAAGATTTTCCATGGCATTTTGTTCCTAGTTTAGTTGTATGAATTTTAGCAATGCCAACCTTTTTTACATGGTCAGGCTCTAAGAAAATAAAAAATTCTTCTCCTATTGTGAATTCATAGGCAGCCATGTCCTTCACCTCATTCTTTTGTTTTCCTGGTTCCACCTCAACAATTTTTGGAAAATCAGTCACCTCAATCAATGGATCGGCCATAGTTTTTCCCTTATGATCCTCTTTGTTGATTTTTTATTTATTATGCATTTCATTTCCCTCACTTTCCTTTGTTCTAAAGGAAATAGGTGTTAGTTGTATCGGTGGTTCATGTACCCATGCACTTGAACTGTATGATTCAACATTATTCTCTTCCTCATCACCTTGAAGTGGTAATACCCAATTTTTCAAGTGCAACAACATAATAATTAATTGTAAATAAAATATGTATGTATAGATGCCAAATCAGAAATATGATTAAGTTAGAAGAACTTAAAATATATAGAAAACAAAACTATTTATATTAGTAATTTATAACCGTACCTTATTTTCCATTGGAATGTTGTTTAAATTATTTTTTCATATCAGATTTTCCCCATCAACACTAGCTGAATCCTATTCATGCATTCAAGTAATGAAACATGTTAGACTCACATTTACACAAGATTTCAACAAGTTAATGAATGAAAAATGACACTTTATTATTCCAACAATGTTGTTAATGTTTTTAATGAAAGCATGTTTCCTTACATGAGCAACATTAATGGATTCTTCTTGGATAATATCCTGCACAAATGAAAAGTTAATTTAAAACAACATACAAAGCAATGTGAATAAACAAAATTAAAATAATTTTAAATTTGGGTAAGTGCACCAAGTTGGTGGACAAAAAAGGGGTCATAAGTGGACGTCATATTGCAAAAAATAGTGAAATCTCAACTTATAGGGATTATTAACAATACGCGCACTCAAAATTAGAAAAAATTATATGAATATAAATTGTAGCATCCGGAATCTAGTTTCTAAAATACTAACTTTTTTTTAAAAATGGAAAAGTTTAACTATATTAAACACTTAAAATTATATGACTTGGTTTTTGTTTTTGAGAAAACCTATAAGATTGTAGTCCACTTGCCCGTGATTTGGATGACCAAATCTTGTTATTTATTTTTTTCCTTTGGTGAAAAGTTAGATGTAGTTGTCTATCTTGGGATGGATTTTATTTTGTATTTTTTTGAGCAATTTTTTTTTTTTTATGAATTTTTCCGTGAAAGTGGTCTAAAAAGATTTAGAAAATGGAGTGCTTTCCATTTTCCCGCCATAACTATATCAAAAAATATTGAAATCAAATATATATGTGTGTGTGTGTGTGTGTGTGTGTGTGTGTGTGTGTGTGTATAATTTCTCCATGCTTCAGATGGTATAAGTTTTTGCACATTTTAATAAGCAAAAAAAAAGTTGTTGTCTTAAACATAGACATGAACATTCACTAGAAAATATGTCTTAAAGACCTATTGTTAGTAAAAAATTATAAAATGATATTTATATTATTCTATTCAGTTTAAAATCAATATATCTACGAAGCTAATAGTCTCCCCTACGCGATGGTACCATTTTTGTGAAATGTTTTCATTTTTTTAGCATGGTTCAAGTCTGTGGAAGAGCAAATTTGAAGTTTTTTGACCCTTTACACTTCATAATGAGCTTCCATAGCTTTGGTTGGGGAAAAACAAATGTTTCCTGAGCCTTAGGGTATGGACATCCACTAAAGCATAATCACAGGGGATTCATTAACTAAGTGGTATACTACCATGTCTGTTCATAATGAGGTATTAAAAATGGCCAAAAAAAACTCCCAATATACCGATACGCATTTGGGGGCAGAAGGGTTTTTTTTTTTATATTTCGGATTAGGTATTGGGGGCCAGGTTTAGAGGCAAGAGCGATGAGGAGAGGAAAATTCGCAGCAAAGGGGTTGGGAGGAGAGGTAGGCATCATGAGCGGGCGTCTTCTTGGGCTCCATAAATTCCAAAGTGGGACTGGTTGCATTCATGGCCTTACGGGTTATTCAGATCATGTTCAAATCTTCTATCAGAGCATAAATGTGGGACTGGTGTGAACCTCTGATATTCTAGACAAGAACACATATGGGTTAGTCATTGTGCATGACTCACCTTGGTTAAATTATCAAGAGGGAACAACCATTGCTTTGATCTCAGTCATTCCTGCCAAATCTGAGAAATAGTGTGGAGGTAACATGGAGGCAAGTAATCTATGTTTTCATTCACTCATAACCCATATATGGTTACTTTCTGTGCTTTTTCGTCCACAGTTGGGTAACAAGATTGACTAATTTATGGTTTGTTAAGTAGCTTATCACCTACATTTGTAGCTCTGTTATGAACCCTGATAATAATGGTATAGTTTTGATACCAAATGATAGAATAGAATAAGATTGCAATGACCAAAGAGGGATGGAAGCCTCACAAATATTATTGATCATGAAATCAGATTACATAACAATGCAAGAGCTGTAATATTTATAGATATTAGACAGCCTCATATGGATAGACATGACACCCTATCAGGCACCAACTACGAGATGATAAGACCCATCTCACATGCACATGTAATTACTATTAATACCAATATTGAATGTTATCCAACATAACAATATTGAATGCAAGTCACTAGACTAGAGTGCACATGTTGCACATTATTAAATAAAAGACAATGCAATAAAATGTAATAAATATGCCTATGCTAAATTATGCTAACATTCCCCCCCTTAATTTTACATATTTTCCACTGAAGTGGAGACGAACTCTCTGAACAGTGTGAATTTGTCACGTGCAAGTGACTTAGTGAAAACATCTACCTTCTGTTCAACTGTGAGATCTTTCATGTCGAATGATCGATTAAAATTCTTCTTTGTTGCATTGATCATCTTCACAGAACTTCCTGTAATGACTAGATCATCGACATAAACAACCACAATGACAATCTCCCCCCTTGCTTTTTAAGGTAGATATTGCGGTCATAAGGATTCCTTTCAAATCCATGACTTATGAGATTTTCATCAATTTTGATGTACCATGCCCGGGGTGCCTGTTTTAGGCCATATAGATATTTTATGAGTCTGCATACCATCATCTCTTTTCCTGGTATTACATAACCCTCTGGCTGAGTCATATAGACTTCTTCCTGTAAATCTCCATTAAGAAAGACACTTTTCACATCCATTTGGTGGACTTTCCAACCAAATTGTGCAGCTAGAGCAAAGATCATCCTGATTGTCTTGATCTTGGCTGTGGGAGTAAATGTCTCTTCATAATCAATGCCTTCTTGTTGTGCATACCTCTTTGCTACAAGCCTTGCTTTATAGTTGTCAATAGTCCCATCCGATTTGTACTTAGTCTTGAATATCCATCTGCATCCAATGGTTTTCTTCCCTGGTGGAAGGTCGACAAGTTGTCATGTGTTGTTCTTCATCAGTGACTAATACTCTGAATCCATGGAATCTTTCCAAGCTTTTGATTATAGGGCTTCCTGAACTGTATATGGCTCAATTGTTTCAACAAATCTGCTCATTAGGGCATAATTGACCTCTTCACGACCTTGAATGCGAGTTCTAGGTCCAAGATTGGATGATGTGCTAGGTGCTTCATCCAAATTTGCATCTCTTATTAATTGAGTATACCATTTAGGTAACTTCTTAGTTGTTCTATTGGCTTGTGGTGGATCCAAGTTTTCACCATCATCCAATTCATCACTGTCATCTTCAGTGGGAACATCAAATTTTGTCTTCGCAAGAGGTGTATTCTGCATGTTTGTTGAGTCATTGAGTGGAGCATCTACTTGTTTCTTCTCAAAGAACTCAACATCCCTACTTGCGTATACTTTCTTTGCTTTTGGATCCCATAATCTATACCCAAGTGCTTCTTCGTTGTATCCAATGAATATCAGTTTCTCAGCTTTCATATCCAACTTTTTCTTGTTCTTCTTGGGTATGTGCATGCTAGCTTTACACCCAAATACTCTTAGGTGTGCAATTGATGGTTTCCAATTTTACCATGCTTCTTGAGGTGTCGCTCCTTCAAGATCTACTGTGGGCACTATGTTCAACAAATAGACTGCAGTTCTTACAGCTTCTGCCCAAAATGTCTTTGTTAAACTTGAGTCGTCAATCATACATCGCACCATTTCCATGATAGTATGATTCCTTCTCTCAACTATACCATTCTATTGTGTTGTGTGAGTAGGAGGCATTTTTCGACGAATCCCATGAGCTTCCAGGTAAGTCTTGAACTCATTGCTTGTGAATTCCCCCCCTCGATCTGAGCAGAGAGTTTTGATCTTGCCACCAACTTCATTCTCAACAAGTGCTTTGAACTTCTGAAATGTCTCAAAGGCTTGACTCTTATTTCTTAGACAATATATCCACGTCTTTCTTGAGTAGTCATCAACACAAAGCATGAAGTATTGACATCCAGAATGACTTGGTTGCATGGGCCCACAAAGATCGGTGTGCACCAAATCAAGATTTCCCTTAGCTCTATATGTGTTCTTCTAGAAGGGTACTCTATGTTGCTTTCCAGCTAAGCAATTGTGACACTTTTCAGTGTTGTGCTTGAGTGTAGGCAATCCTTTCACCATGTTGCCCTTTTGAAGTGTTTGGAGATAGCCAAAACTGATGTGACCATATCTGTGATGCCATAGTTCTGCAGATTGTGTGTCTTTGGCCACTAAAGCTTGATCATCCTTATGGAAAAAATCAAGTTGGAACATGCATCCCACAATGGAGGCTCTTGCTACAATCTTGGAACCTCTTGACTTATCTCTTATCAAGCACACTTTTTCTCCATTATTAATTTCAAAATCTAACTTCAAGTTGTGATCAAGGAGTTGACTAACTGATAGCAAATTCTTGGTCAACCCAGGTACATATAATACATCTGTGATTTTACAGTCATGCTTTCCAAGAGGTAGTGAAATGTTTCCAATCCCCTTGACACTGGATGATGAGTCATCACCTAATGACACATGGTTCTTATTAGGTGAGTCATGATGTCATTAAAAAACACATCATTACAAGCAGCTGATTATGCTAATCTACGCACACTCAGCTACACTCCTAGCTCATTCCCAACTACTTACCACCCTTATTTCTAACTCCTCCTCACCCCTAAATACATTGCAACACTCTATTCTAAATATAGGAACTATATACCAACTAAATAAAACTATTCTAGTTGTTTTGACATGCATTGAAAAGAAAATTTTGTAAGTTTAGTTGGCATTAATTTTAATGGTCTTAGTAAAGATAAAGGTAAAGGTGATTTTTTATGCCCCAACCTAGTAAGCATGCCTACTTGGCACACAGTACTTCCCTTATCGGAATAAGTTAAATTCCTTTTTGGTAACACATGAGGTTTTAACCTCGTAACAAAGCTCGGGAGTAAACTAGGCCTTGCAAATCTATTATCCTGTAAAATTAACGAGGGCCATTTTGTAGGTAACCATACCAAAAAAAAAATTTGGTTCCCCTCCGAGGTCCCTCAACATTCGGAATGGTATAAAATCCCTTTCTAGAAAATCTGGTTTTTCAAACTTAGTCTTTTGGTCCTTTTTTGGCTGGGCACAAATTTTGTTTGTGCAACATCAAATGAATTTGTGCCCCCTTTTATTCCTTTGGCTCACCCTTTGTAATGTTGACATCAAAAATGTTGCACCTTCCCATGATGCACCATTAAAACTTGCATTGAGGCACATGTGCCACCCTATCGACACTGAAAAACATTGCGCCAATGTACTAAAAAACCAATATCGACAGTCTCGAATCCACACCAATGGCACACAAATTTTTATGTTGGCATCCGTTTTGGTGCGCCTGACCAAAAAAGTGGGTGGCACATTTATTGCACCTTTTCCTATATATAGGTGCATCCACCCTATCATTTTCACGATTGAAAACACGTGAAAAAACGTTTTTCTCTGCACTTGTCAATGCTCCTGTCATCCCCGTGTCACTTTTCGTCGCATTCGTGGACCCTGCATCATTTCTTCCATTCTATATATATTCCTGGTAAGTGGTCCTTACTCTTCTTGTGTTGATTGTTTGTGGGTTTTCTGTATGTTTTTTAGGGGTTGTTAAAAACAAAGAAATTGAACATAAGATAAAACACAACCTTCTACCCGTTTCACAAATCGAAGCCCCCCCAAATTTGTTTTACCCTCCTTCCAGATCTACTGGCCTAGAAGGATTTTATCTCAAAAATGAATCCAGAATCCTCTTTTCCCTTTAACTCTCATCGTCAAAATCTATGTTGAAAGAGGTAAAAGATCGTAAACCTATCCAAAAAAGGAAAAATCTAAAAGTTATCACATTACCAAAAGCACAGTTTTCCTTTGGCACAAATGCCATCACTGTTGCACAAAACATAGTTGCCCCTAAAAGGCACATTGTCCTTACCTACAGCATGCATCCTCTCCATGCCCTATAAAACTCTAAAAATCCTAATGCCAGTGCAAGCACAAATCCGCCTGCAACCACATCTCAATGTCATACATACTTTTCATGCACTGTGCCAAAAGCTAAGAACTGGTGCATCTTAATTCAATGATGCATCATTTGAACTTGTGCCCCTTTGGTGCACCATAACTATTTGTAACATGTTCCATATATGCACCATTGGTGCATCCTACCGCCTTGCAACACTAAGATAATCTGTGCCCCGTTTAAAACCCTTCATATGGTGCAGGCGCACATCCTTTCACAACAACACTAAATTTTGTGTGTAGTATTCTTGTGCCTTGCACCCTTTTACGTTGTTTTCTTCCATGTAACACTCTCCAACAATGCTCCTTGCTTTTATGACCCTACAACCTATAGTATAGCTGCGCCATGTGCCAAGAAGCTTCTAAATTGCTAACTCTTCATTTTGTAAAGATTTGATGGATGATTTAATAGCTAACATGGCTCTTCTACGATGGACTTCACTCCTTCTCACAGATCAACAGCTGAAATCAGATTTGCACATGTCTTCATCAAGTAAGAGGCCAACCAAGCCTAAGGGTTAGGCCAAACTCACAGAAGAAGAAATGAAGTACAAATACCAAAGGGTCAGGATGCCCGAGTCCCTTGTAGAGTGTGACTTAGACATCAGGGATTCTAAACTTGGCCACATTGATATGGAGGATTTTTGGGCTAGAACCAGAAAGGTCACAGGCAGTCCATGGATGGAAAAATTGGTCAGCAGTGGTCTACACTTCGCTAGGGGAATTCCCGTGAGCACAGTGAACAACGAATTCATGATGGTGGTGGCCCGCTGCTATAATAAGGACACAAGGTGTGTCGAGAATGAGAAGGGCGAGGTAATAATCAACCTCACTGCTTGGCACTTTGAAATCATGTTGAGTATCCCCCACCACCAACACTTTGTGGCAATAAGCCAAGAATACTACATAAAGGCATGTGATGAAAATGAGGACAAATATATGTAGCTCATGAATGAAGTGTATCTAAAGAACAAGAAAGTGATAACTAGGTGGCCATAGGTTATTCATTGCAATGACTTTTCGGAGGAACTGAGCGACACCATCACCTTCCTAAGTAGGGTGTTTTGGCTTCCTGATGCCCATTACTTCCACAAATGGATGCTCAGATATCTGGAGACAATGAGCAAAAACATTCCTGATCAATGTTTTGAATGGGCGGAGATCATCAGCAGCACCATCTCTGAGTAACTCCATCAACTCTCAAAAACTGGGAAGTTCTACATGAACTCCTATGTGGTATACGTTGCTACCTCAGAAAGAGACTACCCAGCGCTAAGTCGATGTAGGGTGTGACCCCAGGTAAAAATGTATGAATAATATCCAAAGTTAAGAATGGAGAACAACATTGCACAATTAAGCAAGATCAACGATGCCTTCTTCTACAGCATCATCTGCCTATTGAGGCCCAATATGACTCACGGTCAAACGACCAAGAGCATAGTGACTGCCACAGAGAAGTGGGGAGTGTTATTTACATAATTCCCCACTTTCACTTATCTCAGAGCCACCAACATCTTTGGGGAGCCCACCAACTTACCGAGATATGTGGGGCCGAAGTTGATCCTATTGGAGCTATCTAGATAGCTCATCACATATCACGAGAAGTGCCTAAAAATAAAGAAGGGTGGAACTCCATTCCCCCTCACAGTGGGCAGGTACACTTGCACTTCTCATACCAAGGCCCGGGAAATGTTTGAGGAAACTAGAGTTGCTTAATTTGAAGCACAATTTCCCAACAAGGCCAATATTTAATCCACACAATTGCCTCCCAAGGGAAAAGCTCGATCCAATCCACATCCCACAGATCGATAATATCTACATCGACTTGTACCACAAGGTTGAGCTCAAAAGAAAGGATCACTCCCACATGGCCCTAGAACAAATTATCCAATATGGCATGGCCATTGTCCCGAAAGGTTTCCAAACAACTGATCAAGAAGTTGATCAGGTCTATCTAGATATGGATGGGGATAATTATCCATTTGCAAAAATTGATAGAACAAAGGCACCTCAAACTATTGAGGAAAGGGTTAAAGGCACTTTGCAGCACATAGAACGTTGGTGCAGGTATAACGGTCTCATCTACCTTGGGGTAGACTTCACCATGTATCCTTTGGGCAATGCACCTGCTAGACCAAAAAACTTTCCAAAGGGAAAAGGGAAAGAAAAATAAGGAGAGTCAAGTGCTGCTCAGGAGAAAGCTCCCGCGAGTCCTCCTTTCACCGCCCAGGAGCAAGTAGTAAGCCTGGTCTCCCCAGAAAAAGAACAGGCGGTAAGTGTTTGAATGGACACATCCACCCAAGATGTTGCCACTGCTGTAACTACCAAAGTTCCCACCATCCCATATCCCGCTCCCTCCTTCCCCTCCTCACGTCACTCAAGCAACCACTCCTTTGGTTGTGTCTTCTCCCACATCTTCTATTGTTCCCCCTTCCTCTTCCTCCATCTTCTCTTCCCTCGTGGAGCTATCCCCCAGTATTTATTCCCTCATCTCTCAGATCCCTTCCACCCCCCATAGTTTCCTCTCCTACAATGACTCCTAATCCTGTGAGCATTGAAGATTCAACTTCTTTATCAATGCTGCCACCAAGCATCTTGACACATTTTCCCTTGTTCACTGTTGGCACCCCTTCTTCTGCCTCCATTCCCTCTTCTCCCTCTGGTCCCACTCCCTTAAGTCTAGAATGGATCTCCAAGCACCTGAGCTAGCATAAGAGGAAATTCCCCATTGCACCTATGGACTTCTCTGTCATCCTAACAAAAGGAGCCAAGAAGAAAAAGCCGATAACCTGCTTCTCTCAGAGTGCTTAAGGCGAAAGGGTAATGGAGATCGCATACCCCAATCCCACAAAGGTCAAAAAGGATCTATTTCCTATAGATTATACAGTGACACAGGTCACGATGGGAATGTCCTCAAAAATCCTACAGGGAGAGGCCTTATCTTTAGTGGATGCCATTTGTAAAAAGCTTTAAGAGGCAAAAGGAAGCGAAGAGGATACTAAAAGAGTAGAATAGACACCTTCTCCAAGCCCTACAGAAAATGGGTAGTGCACCTCCTACAACTACCACTAAAACTACCAAGACCCTTAGTTAGGAGAAGATAAATGAATACGTCAAGATTGGTGAACAAGGCATGACAATATCTACCTAGAGAGACCAGATCCTCAAAGATAGTGAGAAAGTAATCGTAAAATTCACAGAGCTATATCAGTATATCGATCAGGCTAACAAGGAACTCTAAGCGATTGCAGGACCTATCTCCGAAGATTTGGACCATGTTAGGTTACAACATGAGACATTCCAGAAGATGCTCGACTACCCAGTCGATGGCTTAGTGAAATTTTAGCATCTTCGATCACACCAAGAGCACCCAACAAAGTCCTTGCTGCTTTTGGACTATCGGATTGATCAGATGGAATTCGTCTTGGAGAAAATTGACAAAATCAAGGAGGAATCCTTGGATGCAATGCATAAAATGGAGCGGATCATCCTAAGGATGTCTCCAGGCTTGCTCACCCCATCATACGCCTTGAGGAAGGCAGATGACACTATTCAGATCTTTAAAGAGATTGCATCATAAGGGTTAGGGTCAGAAGCTAATTTTTACGTGGAATCTATCAACAAACTTCTAGCTTGCTGTGATTTTGTTGGATACCTGATGGAGGCAAGTAATGAATACTTCAAGCTCCTAGAAAGACTTAGAGATGAATGGGAGACTTGTGAAGTCATCGGCGATTGCACCAAGGGTCCTGCTCAGGATCAACTTCAATTGATGATTAGTAAATTCATGGGAGTATCATGCTCAATTTCATATTTTCCTCTCCTGAGCATAAGCAAGATACTCCCCTTCCAGCTGCGGGACGACGACGAATATGATCCTTCCTCCTAGGGTTGTTCCTTTTTTTTTTGTAAAATATTTAAAATTTTGTTGGCACAAATGATGACATCATCCATGTTGCACCATGAGATGTTGTCATCCACCAAATTGCCCAAAGTCAACAGTTTACTTCTAGATATTTTGTAATTATTTATTGGTTTCTTTTTGCCTTCTTTCTCCTTCTCCTTCTATATATACTTGGATACTTGTTGTATTCACGTGGTGGTCATTTTTTAGATGAAAAATAAAAGTGAGAAGAAACGGCTTTGTACTTTTTGTAATAGAAGAAAACATTAATATAAATATTAAAACTTTGTGTTGAATACATGTGTTATGTGCATCAGATCTTTCTTACATCAGATCTGTGTGTTTTATTCTGTTAGATATATCTCTACTTTTTTTTCATTTGCTCATCAATATTTCTTTGTTCATTTATGCAAGTAGGTTTGGCTCTATTTACCACTAGCCCAAAACATAAGCTCTCTAAACTTTCTGCTTTGGAATTCTTTTCTTTTCTCCCTTCAGATTTATCCTATCTCATCTCTTCCCTTCGTCCCCTTTCTGCTCACATTCAAAAATAACCCAACTAGGATGAGATCCCCAAACCCCTGAAGGAAGAATACTGTAAGACTTACATAGATTCCTGTTGGTAGAATAGCAGTAAAACCAGTTTCAGTTTGCTGTCTCAAAGAGGGGCTATGCCTTGCACACTTTTGGCTCATCTATCCATAGATCTACCCAACCGACAGATTTTCAGACCAACAGTTTTTGGCTACTCTAGTGGGGATCGAGACAAATCTATGTTAGTGTTATGTCAGTTAAAGGACACTAACAAGTTGCTAAAGTAACTCAGAAAATTGATAAAACTACAAAAAATCACTACCTGTTTGCAAATCTTAACTTTTTGCTTAAAATCCAATTTTTTTTTACAAAAGTGATCCACACTGAAAATTTTCTTCAGAGATCCATCGATCTAGGCTAGTTAGAGATCTTTAGTTCGCTGAGTTTTTCACAAAAAACCCGTATATTTCTGTAGATCTGAGTTTCTGATAGTTTTACAAAAAAAATTCAAACCCTTGTGAAAGTCAACTCTAAGATCCAAAAATCAGCTTGCTAAGTTAAACCATCATTTTATCCTCATTGATCTTTGTCATTAAACCACAATCAGTTTTCAAAAGAAGGATAAAATTAAATATTTTCAAAAGTACATACTGCTGATTTTTGTGAGAAAAATCAGAAAATCAGCAAGTACAACCAAAAAGAGTTTTTAAATATGCTCTAAAAACATTGTAGATCTGAAAGATACACTAACGGGTGAACCATTTACTCGTAGCAGGAGAGCTGGTGGAGAAGTTGATCTTATTTTTGATCTACTTCAAAGGCACAAGTTCAGTATTACACCAACATGCTTCTCATCACTGAGTTCAGCTGATCGGTCAGCCAAAAGTATCTCACCTCCATGAAAGAACCATTTTTCGCAAAGAGCCTCCACATCCCTTTGCAGTGATTTGTTGCTCAGTGGAACCACGCTTCCATCTCATGTCCTCTTTCCAGCTTTTAAAATGGCAGTACCACGGGGAAACGCTATGGGCCCTCTTGCGTTGCCACATCCTATTCACGCACTCCCTCATGGAAATTGAAAGAATTTCCCCAAATTTGATGGGAGTGGAAACTAAAGCATGGATTCACATATATCTGCGTTCATCATGTCATACAGCATCCTGGATGTGACCCATGAAGATGTGTCAGTATTCCTCTTTCGAGAGACCTTGCAAGGACCCGCAGCAGAGTGGTTCCAACATTTTCCGACTGGATCTATCACTAGTTGGGCCACATTACAAACTGCATTTGAAGAAAGGTATAAGCCTTCAGAAGATGCGTTTGCATTACTGTCCAAAAGCACTCACCTAAAGAAGGAAGTCAATGAAACTATGCATGATTTTATTGCTCGTTTCAATTCACTAATTAACTGTGTGCCGCTTGCCATGCTGCCAACACCAGAAAATCAAAAGTGTTTCTTTATGAATGCCATGAGCTCGAGAGTAAGTTTCTTGCTCTTATAAGAACAAATTACCACCCTGGTTCTTGCTCAGGCTGTTTCCATTCAGATAGAGGACAACCTGCTTATATCTAGTGAATTAAAATGAGAGTCGTCGAAGCCCAAAGCTTCAACTCCTTCTCAAGCCACTTCATCTGATCCGACATTCTAGAAGATGGAAAATGACTTGCTCACGTTAAAGAAGCAATTAGCTCAAGCTTCTCCTATCACTTCATACCGGGATATCCCACAGAGAAATTTCACTTCCAACAATGCCCCAAAAAGGCCATGTTTTCCTACAACTGCTCCATGGTTGGCACTTGAGGCCCCTCTGATACATGCCCTAGTCGAGGTAGAAGAAGTGGAGCAAAATTATGAAGAACCTTCATCCCTAGGTAGAGATTATCAAGATATCGGTGAACCGATTGACGACTCTACAATCGGGTATATGGAATTTGAAGATGAGGAATCTGATGAAGGAGAGGGTACCCAAGGGTATGCAAGTGGACAGTCATATGCTGTTTTCACCTGCTCTCAAGGAAAAGAAGCAGAAGTTTCTACCAGGATATAAAAAGAGAAGGCTATGTCAAACACGCCACCAACCATTGCTAAAAGAGGTAATCCTCTTCCTGCTCAACCTCCTATTAAGTCTTTTGCGAAAAAATCTTTTCCCCCCATCTCTCCTCCAAATTGGCCTTCTCCTATTCCCATAAAGACCAGTAACCCTACCCCTCCGCTGCGAAGTGAAGGACTCATTCCCTCATCAATGCAACCCTTGGTCACATTCGACATAATCAATCATGCTAAAAAAACCAAGATTCAAATGTCTGAGGTTGAATATCTTCAGTCAAACACTGAGCAAGCTTGTAAGATTGACCGAATATATTCAAAGCCAAGTTGTCGTAGTCTCCCATGTCTCCCCAAAAGGAATCCTTTCCACTCCTCTTGCATCTCTCATAAATGTGGCCTCGACTTCTGTGTCAGGCAAAATTGAACCTTTTTATCTCTCCCTCCTAATCAATGGTCACAAGCTAAGCAGCTACATAATTGATTCTAGGGCTTCTTATAATTTCATGCAGGAAAAGGTCACCCATGCTTTGGGACTCACTCTTACCAAGCCTTTTGGCAGATGTTACTCCATGGAAACCAGACAAGTTCCATTGATTGGTCAAATCAAAGACGCGCAGTTCCCCCTTGCGGCATTCCCAGAGAAAAGAGTAAAGATGACCACCCTCATCACTGATATCCCTGTAGCATATGGAATTCTACTGGGAAGAAGCTTTTGCAGAGAAGTTGGTGGAGAGATTTATATGGACTAGTCCAAGGCTAGAATCGCCATCAAGGGTGTAATGCAGACATTGGAACCTGAATCACAAAATAAGTACTTGGTCACCAATTTTCACGACCCCAAAGCCCAAATTCTCTTCAAATCATCAGGGATGGGGAACTACTTCTTATCTACTAAGTTTGACAAAATGGACGTTCTCATCCAGGAAGAGGACCTTAATAGGGTTTGGACATTACAGTTTGATGGCAGTTGTGCAACTAGCGGATGCGGTGCTGGAGCTGTGTTAATATCTCCTGAGAACGAGATTTTTCCTCTCTCTTTCAAGTTATAATTTTTCAATACGAATAATACTGCTAAATATGAATCTTTACTACTTGGCATGCAAGCTGAAAAGAAAGGGGAATCAAGAACCTAAAAGTATAGGGTGATGCCGAGCTAGTCGTAAATCAAGTGAAAAGAATATACCAAGTAAAGAATGAAAGGCTCAGGCATTACCGCAATACAGTATGGAACAACATTGAGGACTTTGATGCCTTTTCAATAAAATTCATTCCGAGAGCTTAGAATGACATGGCCAATTCACTGGCTATCTCAGCGTCTCTCATGCTCCCTCACCCTGGGTTGAAAACAAGCACATATACCATTGAGGTAGTCTTCCGCCCAAGCATGCCAAACAATTCTCAGCACTGGTAGGTATTCAACAATGACAATCAACTTATTTCCTTTCTGGAGAAGGCAGAAAATTTCAGTGAGATTCATTTTGAAGAATCTACTTCTACATGTCGTGAATCTGTCACTGGTCAAGCAAATGAATCAAAAGGAGGTGATGGCATATGTCAACTCAAAGGAAATAAAATCCTAAAAGGTTTAATCTCTCTAGAACGAATTATTTGACAAACATGATTGTTTTGTCAAGTAGAAGCGGCAAGATGATCCTAAATCCTCTCTAGAGACCAAATCGGTTAATCTGGGTAATATGAAACACCTATAACTTGTGAACATTGGAAAATGTTGCACACTCGAAGAAAAATAGAAGTTTGTCAAATTGTTGAAGAAATATATGGACGTGTTAGCATAGTCTTATGCCGATCTAAAGTCTTTCAAGCTAAAGGACATTCATCATGACATCCCATTGAAAGAAGATGTCAAACCTTTTCACCAGAAACAGAGGCACTACAATCCCAAGATCTCGGGTACTATCTAAGAGGAAATACAAGAGATGCTAGATGTAAGGATCATTTTTCCTATCCATCACAGTACCTGGGTCGCAAACATCGTGCCAATACGAAAGAAGAATGGCGAGATGCGCATATGCGTAGATTTTTGCAACTTGAATCAAGTGTCCTTGAAGGAAAACTATCCGCTGCCCATAATGGATCAGGTTCTGCAGGCAGTAACCGGTTCAGAGATGTTGTCCATGCTTGATGGTTTTTCAGGCTACTATCAGATTGAAGTCTCACCTGAAGACTGATTCAAAATAACATTCACTACTCCTTGGGGCACATTCACCTACAACAGAACGCCTTTTGGCTTGACCAACGCTGGTGCCACCTTTTAGCAAGCAATGGAATTTACATTCAAAGGTATGATGGGAAAGGTTATCGTAGTTTATCTAGATGACTTAACTGTGTTCTCCAAACAATGAAATGATCATTGTGATCATTTGGAGAAAGTGCTGATTAGATGCCAAGAACACGGGATCTCCCTAAACCTAAAAAATTCTGTTTTCGGGGTCACCGAAGGAAAGTTGCTAGCACACGTTGTCAACAAGGAAGGGACAAAGATAGATGTCAAAAGGGTTAAGGCCATTCAGAGCCTTACCTTACCTACAAGAAAAAATGGCGTTCAATTCTTCTTCGGGAAGGTGAATTTTCTCAGACGCTTTGTTCCCTACTTTGCTGAAAAGACTCGCCACATATCAAATATGATGAAAGGGTCATAAACATTCTGGTGGAGTGAAGAAGGAAAGACATCATTTGAGGATATAAAAGCCTTTGTCATCCATGCACCTGTCTTGGTATGTCCTAACTTCTCTAAGGATTTTATCATGTATAGCTATGCATCTGAGCATACTGTATTGGCCATCTTAATGCAAAAGAACTCTGAGGATGTTGAATCTCCAATCGCGTTCATGAGCTATCCTCTCAAGCCTCATGAATTGAAGATGTCTCAGTTGGAAAAGCACGCCTTCACCATTGTCAAAGTAGTCAAGAACTTCCGGTATCACATCCTAAACTCTCATACAGTAGTGTTGGTTCTTAACACAGCAGTCAAGTCAATCTTAACTCAACAAGAGTTAGGAAGCTTATGAGGGAATTGGATCGCAAAGGTCCAAGAGTATGATCTAGACATAAAACCAACCAAGCTGGTAAGAGGCGAGGGCCTATGTCAGCTTATGGCTGAAAAAAGAGATTCAGAGGTCCTTGAAGAAAAAGATGGTTGCATCGAGGGAGTGCAGGGTAAACCAAATAAAGTTGATTCTCTGCCTATGGTTCTATTTGTTGTGACTAGCAACAAGTGGTATTCTGACATCACTTTCTTTCTCACTTATGGTGAGTGCGCAGCCCATCTAACTTCAAAGGAAAAGTAGACAGTAAAGCTCAGGGAAGCCAGATATGTCATCTAGGATGACGGTTTATACAAACGTGACATAGATGTCGTCTTCTTATGATGTGTTGACAAGCTGCAGCAGATCAATTGCTAGAAAGCTTTCATGACTCAGCCTGCGGCGGTCACTTTTCCTCTTCCATCATAGCAGATAAGATCATCCGAGCTAGGTACTATTAGCCAAGGCTATTTCAGGATACAACTACCTGGGTAGCAAAATGTGAGCTCTGCCAACAGTTTCTTGGAAAACCAAAATTGGCTGCTTTTCCCCTCAGGCCAATCATTATTGACGAACCATTTAGGAAATGGGGAATTGAATTTATCAAAGCACTTCATCCCCAATCAAGTGTCAGACATAGTTATGTCCTAATAACAACATATTACTTCACCAAATGGGTGGGAGCCATACCTGTTAAGAATGCCACCTCTGAAATCGTTTGCAACTTCATCAAAAAAAGTATCATTGTAAGGTTTGGTGTTCCACACAAGATCGTTGTTGATAATTCTTCCAACTTCTCATCATGGGAAGTTATTGGTTTTTGCTATGAATACAAGATAACCTTGGCCCATGCCTTAGATTATTACCCCCAGGGAAATGGTCAGGTACAATCTAGTAATAAGAACTTAGTGACCATCATACGGAAGCTAGTTGATGAGAGTCAATGGTCCTGGCACAAGTCATTATATGATGCTTAGTGGGTAGACCGCATTACTCCAAAGAGGTCTCTCGGTATGTCACCTTTTCAAGTATTATATGGAATCAATGCTGAGCTTCCCATTTTTGTGGAACTTCCTGCTCTATGCTTGGTACGAGTGATCAAAGATGATACTTTTTAGAATTCTCTTGAGAAGAGGGTCATGTATCTAACAGAGCTTGAAGAAAAGAGAGTGAGAGTGGTCGACAGGATCATCGAGCATCAAAATCAAGTTAAGAAACTATTCGATAAAAAGGCCAAGCAGAGAGATTTCTAGGTGGGAGATCTCGTCCTTTTGTGGGACAAGCGAAGAGAGCCAAAGGGCATGCACGGAAAATTTGATTCTCTATGGAGAGGGCCTTTCAAGATCAAACAGCTCAACGGAGAGAATAGCTTCTATCTCTCGTATCTAGATGGAATTGAGCTCCCGCTTCCCTATAGCGAGAAGCATCTCAAAATATTCAGGAAGTAGAGCTTGCTCTCTTCCTTGTACAGTTTGCTTTATGTTGTGTGTTTGTTTTTGTCGTTTGTTTACTTTTGTTGGTTGTGTTTTTTCCTTTTTTTCGTCACCCTTGTTTTTGACTCTGTAACCCAATGGATAGGAACATGTTGATCTAGGATTCTCTACCCTTAGGCTTCACTCAAAGATAGTCCCTAGAAAGAGCTAGCTGTTATCCTATAAAATTGAAGAGGGAAATTTTGTAGGTAACCATACCAAAATTTTATTTTGGTTCCCCGCTGAGGTCCCTCAGCATTCAGAATGGCATAAAATCCCTTTCCGGAAAATCTAGTTTTTCGAATTTAGTCTTTTGGTCCTTTTCTGGTTGGGCACAGATTTTTTTCATTTAACATCAAATGAATTTATGCACCCTTTTATTCCTTTAGCGCACCCTCTGTAATGTTGACATCAAAAATGTTGCACATTTCCATGATGTGCCTTTCAAACTTGCGCCGAGGCGCATGCGCCACCCTGTCAACACTAAAATTGTTGTGCCCGTGAACGGTGCGCCAAGGTGCTAAAAAAACAATGTCGACAGTCCCGAATCCATGCCAATGGTGCACAAATTTTTATGTTGGAATCCGTTTTGGTGTGCCTGACCAAAAAAGTGGGTGGCACATTTATCGCACCTTTTGGTATATATAGGCGCATCTGCCCTGTCATTTTCATGATTGAAAACACGTGAAATTTTTTTTTCCTCTACACTTGTCAGCGCTCCTATTGATCCAGGCAGCAATTCTAGTGGCGCAACTTCCAGAGACCATAACTTTTGCACCGTAGCTCCGATTGACTCCGTTCAAAAGGCAACGGAAAGCTTGGAATGCGTAGAATGTGATGAGAAGGTGCAAACTTTGTTCGGCAATGTTTGACCCCCGAAATCCACGTTTAAGGGGCCCAAATTGTGATTTTTGTACTGCTGTCTAAAAATAGTAAATTCTAAAAATAGTATGTTTCGCAAAATTAGTGCACATGTAAGTCTTGGAAGATGAAACACCTCATCTCCCTCGAGACTGGTGACCTTCCACATCTTTCTAGGTGTCCTTTCATATTTATAAAATTATTATAAATACATATGTAACCGGAAGAAGAGATAGACATCTCTTGGCAGAGATAATTGATGTATTTTGAAATCTTTGAGTAATTTACATCTCTTTTCAGAGATAGTTGTTTTGCAATTCATTTGGCACATTTGTTAATCTGTTCCTTAAGTCTGAAACCCCTCGGTTTTGGATCACCTATCATCCTCGTATCACTTTACATTGCATTCGTGGACCCCACATCATTTCTTCCATTCTATATATATTCCTGGTAAGTGGTCCTTGCTCTTCTTGTGTTGATTGTTTGTGGGTTTTATGTATTGTTTTTAGGGGTTGTTATTAACAATAAAGAAATTAAACATAAAATAAAACACAACCTCCAGCCCATTTCGTAAATCGAAGCTCCCCTCAAACTAGTTTTACCCTCCTTCCAAATCTGCTGGCCTGGAGGGCTTTTGTCTTGAAAATGAATCCAGAATCCTCTTTTCCCTTTTCCTCTCATCGTCAAAATCTATGTTGAAAGAGGTAAAAGACCATAAACATATCCAAAAGAGGAAAAATCTAAAAGTTATCACATTACCAAAAGCATGGTTTTCCTTTGGTGCAAACGCCATCACTGTTACACAAAACATAGTTACGCCCAAGGGGTGCACTATCCCTACCTATAGCATGCATCCTCTCCGTGCCCTATAAAACTCTAAAAATCCTAACGCTGGAGCAAGCACAAATCTACCTGCACCCACATCTCAATGTCATACATACTTTTCTTGTGCCACGCCAAAAGCTAAGAACTGGCGCATATTAAGTCAATGATGCATCATTTGAACATGCGCCCCTTTAGCACACCATAACTATTTGCAACATGTTCCATATCTACGCCATTGGCGTATCCTGCCGCCTTGCAACACTAAGATAATCTGTGCCCCATTTAAAACCCTTCATATGGTGTAGGTGCACATCCTTTCACACCAACACTAAATGTTGTGTGTACTATTTTTGTGCCTTACGCCCTTTTGTGCTGTTTTCTTCCATGTAACACTCTCCAATAGTGTGCCTTGCTTTTCTGACCCTGCAGCCTTTAGGATAGCTGTGCCCTGTACCCAGAAGCTTCTAAATTGCAAACTCTTCATTCTGTAAACCTTTGATGGACGATTTAACAACTAACATGGCTCTTATGTGATGGACTTCACTCCTTATTCTTGCAGATCAGTAGCTAAACTCAGATTCACACATGTCTTCATCGAGTAAGAGGCCAACCAAGTCTAAGGGTAAGGCCAAACTCATAGAAGAAGAAATGAAGTACAAATACCAAAGGGTCAGGATGCTCGAGTCCATTGCAGAGTGTGACTTAGACATCAGGGGTTTTGAAATTTTCCACATTCATATGGAGGATTTTTGGGCTAGAACCAAAAAGGTCACAGGCAATTCATGGATGGAAAAATTGGTCGGCAGTGGTCTACACTTCGCTGGGGGAATTCCCATGAGCGCGTTGAACAACGAATTCATGATGGTGGTGGCCCACTGCTACAATAAGGACACAAGGTGTGTCGAGAATGAGAAGGTCGAGGTAATAATCAACCTCACTTCCTGACACTTTGAAATCATGTTGGGTATCCCCCACCACTAGAATTTTGTGGCAATAAGCCAAGAAGACTACATAAAGGTATGGGATGAAAATGAGGACAAATGCATGTAGCTCATGAACAAAGTGTATGTTAGTGAAAAATCACAGCACCCCTGGATGCACATCAGGCTTCTAGGTTGATGTTCAGGCATCCAGTGTGATTGCACAACATGGAAACCTCTCTCCAAGTGTGGGACTTGTGAAACCGAGAGAGGAATCTCCAGAGAAGGCTGGCTCATGCTCCTAAACTACCTGCCACAAGCTATTCCAATGCAGGCAAGCTAATCTAATCCTAATCTAACCATGCCAAGGAGACAGAGAGAGAGAGAGAAGGGAAAAACAACAAAAGCCTACACTAAAACGGTGATACACCAGAGAAGGAGAATGTTGGACATCTATCAAAATTGCCATGGGACAAAGAGAGGTGAGCAATGGGAAGGATGGACAGATGCATCACAGGCCCAAGGATAGATTTCACATAGAAAATGTCCCAAAACTCCATGAACACAGCTCCAGACCTGCAATGAACATTCAAACATGCACAAATACCTGCAATGAAGAGAGGCAAGAAGAAAACAAGCAAAAACGAGAAAGGATGGACAAATGCATCACAAAACACGTTTTGTTGCTTCAGAAGTTTGCACAGAACATCATTCCATTAATAAGAGGCAAAAACACCATTACAGAGCAAGGGAGGAGGTTCGAACTCCATTTTCAACCCTAGAGAAGAAAAGAAGGGAGAGCAGAGCAGAAAGAATGAACAACCTCTTTTCAAAATGAGCCAAATCTGGCTTTTACATTGAATGGGTCGAGCCCAGGGGACAGAAACATGGGAAAACGTGTAAGCTGATTCCTCATTGAATACCAACGCATTAAAACGGCATAGGATACCTTACCAACCCATACCCTGCCATCTTTGACCGATTTGGAGGAGAATGCGACCCATTCTGCATTAATTTGGCCGCTGAAATGTCACTTCTGGCCGTGACACGCATCAGAGCCGTTTCTTGATTTTCTCCCTCCAGACTACTCCAAAATGTAAGATTGACCACTGAATCGTGTAGAGAATTTTACCAGCTTTCTGTTGATATAAGGAACGTGCAAATCTGAGCTCTGGATCGAAAGTTATGGAGGTCTGAAGTTTTAGGGCACAAAATAGGTGAAAATGTGTTTTGAAATCTTTCCCGCACTCTGCCACTTGGATGACACATGGCACGCTCTGATTGGACGAGCAATTCTCTTTCCTCCTTCTTTCAGCGGGCTGTCTTTTTTTGAAATTTCCTTGTGGGCCCCAGCTTGGACACATGGCACCATTTCATTAGTTCGCGCTGACCCTTTAAAACTTGCCCTTTGACTTTTTGACTTTTCTCCTTGAGACACGTGGCGCGATCTCATTGGTTTTCAGACCTACCGGATCTTTCACGTCCTTCACGTCTTTTCATTTCGGATGTTCCAAACGCTTAGTGCTCCCTGTGCTGATTTCGGGCGAACCGGCCGGTTCGCGTCCATTTGTCCCAAATGTCCCAGTTGCCTTCGGACTGACTCGCCCTTTTTCACCCGGTTCGGCCGGTTCGCGCCTTTGCGGCCCAAATGTCCCAATCACTTTTTTACTGCTTATGCTCATTTCGGCCGATCCGTCCGGTTCGGGTCTTTTTGTCCCAAACGTCCAAAGCAACACTTAGCCAATTTTTCTTCCTCCTTCGGCCGGATCGGATTTTCGCGTCCTTCGCGTACTTCTTACCCGATTGTCCCAAATGCAATTTGGGCCGCCTGGAGGCTTTTCGGCCGATCCGCGCCTTGACGTCCCAAATGTCCCAGTTGCTCCCTTGAGCAGGACTTATCCAATTTTCACACTTGTTCTTGGATCAACCTATTTTCCTTTCTGCAACCTTTTTTCACATTTTCTCAGAGCTTGCTCTTTTCAACCTGGACAGGAGAGTTAAAAAATTTCCTGAAGGGACCCTAGAAACCTGATTTTTACTCTAAATCAGTCAATTGCCTGGGACTTGAATCTTCTGATACATGTTATCAAATTTATCCTGGGGGGGGGGAATTTTGGATAACAATTTGGCGACTCAGCAGGGTCATCTTCCTACTAGATGAAAAGACCAGTGGCCTGAAGCAATCCATTGGGCATGGAGTTGTTCTCACCAAAAACCACTGAAACGAACTGTGCAAGAGCAGAACCAGCAACACCAAAAACTATGTACAGAACTGAAAATCATACATGTCCCAAATGGAACATGCAGAGTGTGCACAAGCACTTCTTCTGCTGAAAACAAACCTGGCTACTCTACTCTAACTGGAAGCAAAGGCAAGCTAAACAAACCCTGCAACTGGTTGTGAGAAGTAGCTTCCTTTCTTCAAAATTGGCAGCCATGCAATTGATTTGGCACTGATCATGGCTGTTTGGATGGATGGAAAATCAACAAGAAGCTGGTCTTCTATCCAAATCATCAAGGTATCAACTGAAAATTTCAATGCCTCTTTTAACTTCTTTGCATTTGGATTGAAGAGGTATGGCAGCTGATCCTTGGTACTTTGTAGCTCATCCTCATGCTTAGAAGCAAGCATGACTGGTTGTGGCTTCTCCTTTGGCTCGAATGAAGCCAAATACCTGATTGGGCAAGGTCTGATCCATTTGATATGCCCATAGCTCTGATTTTCAACTCCAAGAATGGAGTCTTCTTGTAGACCTTGAATGGATGGTGTGGAAGCAATGGTAGAACCCTTCTACCCTTTCTCTTCCTCCATAGCTAGATTGTGCTCCTCTTCTCTTGGATTTGGAGCAGCTTCTCCTTCCTCTACTACTTGAAGAGAATCTTGCTCTTGATAAAAATCTTCCTCTAGCATGAAGTTTGTCAAGTCAAACTCTTCATTCTGCTGCTCTAGAGGGCAAGTTGGGGCTGCAAGATCTTCTTCTTCTGCTGCAACAAAATCAGTCCTGACCACCATTTTTTCTCCAACCCTAGCCTCTTCTGTAGGCTTAACCATCAAGGGGATCCTTGTCATCCCAAACTTGGCAGCCCAAACCTTCAAGTCATCTGTTATTTCTTTTCTTTTTTGACTCTTCCTCTTATTGTTCTTGATGACTGATTTTTTCAATTTCTTCTTCCCCACATGGAATTGGGGATGCAAGAGGAGGGATAGATTGAAACTCAACTGATTTGACATTTTTTTGTGGTGGTGGAGGAGGTGAAACCTCTTGTTTCTTTGGAGGAGGGGATATTTCTGTTAGCTCTCGTGGAGGGGATGACTGTTTGGAAGGGAAGAGGAAAGAAGAATCGAGGTGTGGTGGAAGACTGAGAGGTGGAGACATGGATTCAATACTTGGGACAGCAGATGGGGAGTTTAAATTAGATGGTGCTGCTTGATTAATGGAAAGAAAAAAACCAGATGATGGTGTAGAACTTACCCATTGACAAGGTTGTTCAACAACAAGTCTGTAGGCCTCTATCTCTGCTGTCCATTGTGCAAGTTGGGGCAGCATCTTTATCATGAAGTCTAGCTTCTCTTGAGGGCTGAAGTGTCTTGGAAAAGGGCCTCCCCATGGACAAGGAGTCCTGCAACCAATTCTGAAAGCTCTCATTTGAGCTGTTGCTCTGGACTGCAACATCTCCACCTCCATCTTTTGGATTTTCTCCAACAGACCAGCATCTTGGATCTGATGGTCTTCATTGTATGCATACTCTTGCTCTTGGGAAGCTTCATTGCCAAACTGACTTTGGCACTGCTGTTCATATGAGTATGCATGCTGATCTGGAGGATTTGTAAAACATGTTGGAAGTGGAAAATACTGTTGTTGTTGTAAATGTGAGTTCCATGATGGAAATGAAGTCATGGTTGCACAACTTCATGGAATGGAAAAGAATGAAAGGGATGGAAAGAAGGATGAATGAAAAAATGGATGGAAATGAATGGAAAGGAAGGTCTGCAACTTCAGAGATGGTTGTTGACCAGATGGAGTCGCCAGATGTGTTTGCAAGTGCCTCCAAAGGCTGAAATCTTCACAGGAACACATCAACCTGCAAAAGATGAAGTGAAAGACCTCTAAGGTCCCACCGGGCGTGCCAAAACTGTTAGTGCAAAATCACAGCACCCCTGGAGGTACATCAGGCTTCTAGGTTGATGTTCAGGCATCCAGTGTGATTGCACAACATGGAAACCTCTCTCCAAGCGTGGGACTTGTGAAACTGAGAGAGAAATCTCTAGAGAAGGCTGGTTCATGCTCCTAAACTACCTGCCACAAGCTATTCCAGTGCAGGCAAGCTAATCTAATCCTAATCTAACCATGCCAAGGAGACAGAGAGAGAGAGAGAGAAGGAAAAAACAGCAAAAGCCTACACTAAAACGGTGATACACCAGAGAAGGAGAATGTTGGACATCTATCAAAACTGCCATGGGACAAAGAGAGGTGAGCAATGGGAAGGATGGACAGATGCATCACAGGTCCAAGGATAGATTTCACACAGAAAATGTCCCAAAAATCCATGAACACAGCTCCAGACCTGCAATGAACATTCAAACATGCACAAATACCTGCAATGAAGAGAGGCAAGAAGAAAACAAGCAAAAACGAGAAAGGATGGACAGATGCATCACAAAACACGTTTTGTTGCTTCAGAAGTTTGCACAGAACATCATTCCATTAATAAGAGGAAAAAACGCCATTACAGAGCAAGGGAGGAGGTTCGAACTCCATTTTCAACCCTAGAGAAGAAAAGAAGGGAGAGCAGAGTAGAAAGAATGAACAACCTCTTTTCAAAATGAGCCAAATCTGGCTTTTACATTGCATGGGTCGAGCCCAGGGGACAGAAACGTGGGAAAACGTGTAAGCTGATTCCTCATTGAATACCAACGCATTAAAACGGCATAGGATACCTTACCAACCCATACCCTGCCATCTTTGACCGATTTGGAGGAGAATGCGACCCATTCTGCATTAATTTGGCCGCCGAAATGTCACTTCTGGTCGTGACACATGTCAGATCCGTTTCTAAATTTTCTCCCTCCAGACTGCTCCAAAACACAAGATTGACCCTTGAATCGTGTAGATAATTTTACCATATTTCCGTTGATATGAGGAACGTGCAAATCCGAGCTCTGGATCGAAAGTTATGGAGGTCTGAAGTTTTAGGGCACAAAACAGGTGAAAACGTGTTTTGAAATCTTTCCCGCACTCTGCCACTTGGATGACACGTGGCACGCTCTGATTGGACGAGCAATTCTCTCTCCTCCATCTTTCAGCGGGCTGTCTTTTTTTGAAATTTCCTTGTGGGCCCCAGCTTGGACACGTGGCGCCATTTCATTGGTTCGCGCTGACCTTTTAAAACATGCCCTTTGACTTTTTGACTTTTCTCCTTGAGACACGTGGTGCGATCTCATTGGTTTTCAGACCTGCCGGCTCTTTCGCGTCCTTCACGTCTTTTCGTCCCGGATGTTCCAAACGCTTAGTGCTCCCTGTGGTGATTTCGGGCGAACCGGCCGGTTCGCGTCCATTTGTCCCAAATGTCCCAGTTGCCTTCGGACTGACTCGCCCTTTTTCACCCGGTTCGGCCGGTTCGTGCCTTCACGGCCCAGATGTCCCAATCACTTTTTGACTGCCTGTGCTCATTTCGGCCGATCCGTCGGGTTCGGGTCTTTTTGTCCCAAACGTCCCGAGCAACACTTAGCCAATTTTTCTTCCTCTTTCGGCCGGATCGACTTTTCGTGCCCTTCGCGTACTTCTTGCCCGATTGTGCCAAATGCAATTTGGGCTGCCTGGAGGATTTTCGGCCGATCCGCTCCTTGACATCCCAAATGTCCCAGTTGCTCCCTTGAGCAGGACTTAGCCAATTTTCACACTTTTTCCTGGATCAACCTATTTGCCTTTCTGCAACCTTTTTTTGCATTTTCTCAGAGCTTGCTCTTTTCAACCTGGACAGGAGGGTTAAAAAATTTCCAGAAGGGACCCTAGAAACCTGATTTTTACTCTGAATCAGTCAATTGCCTCGGACTTGAATATTCTGATACATGTTATCAAATTTATCCTGGGGGGGGGGAAATTTTGGATAACAGTGTATCTGAAGAACAAGAAGGTGATAACTAGGTGGCCGCAGGTTATTCATCATAGTGACTTCTCAGAGGAGCTGAGCGACATCTTCACCTTCTTGAGTAGGGTGTTTGGGCTTCCTGATGCCCATTACTTCCACAAATGGATGCTCAGATATCTGGAGACAATGAGCAAAAACGTTCCTAATCAATGTTTTGAATGGGTGGAGATCAACAACAGCACCATCTCTGAGAAACTCCAAAAACTCTCAACAATGGGGAGGTTATACATGAACTACTACATGGTATACACTGCTACCTCAGAAAGAGACTACCTAGCGCTAAGTCGATGCGGGTTGTGGCCCTAGGTAAAAATATATGAATATTATCCAAAGTTGAGACTGGAGAATAGCATCGCAAAATTTGGAAAGATCAACGATGCCTTCTTCTACAACATCTTCCTATTGAGGCCCAATATGACTCACGGTCAGATGACCAAGAGCATAGTGACTACCACAGAGAAGTGGGGAGTGTTATTTATGTAATTCCCCACTTTCACTTATCTCAGAGCCACCAACTTCTTAGGGGAGCCCACCAAGTTACCAAGATATGCGGGGCCGAAGTTGATCCTATTGGAGCTATCTAGACAGCTCATCACATATCACAAGAAGTTCCTGAAAAGAAAGAAGGGTGGAAATCCATTCCCCCTCACACTGGGTAGCTACACCTACACTTCTCATACCAAGGCCTAGGAAATTTTTACGGAACTGGAGTTTCTTAACTTGAAGCACAATTTTCCGGCAAGGCCGACCTTTGATCCACACAATTACCTCCCAAGGGAAAAGCTCAATCCAATCCACATCCCACATATCGAGGATATCTACATCGACCTGTACCACGAGGTCGAGCTCAGAAGAAAGGATCACTCCCACCATCTCACCATCCCATCTCCCGCTCCTCCTTCCCCTCCTCACGTCACTCAAGCAACCACTCCTTTGGTTTTATCTTCTCCCCCGTCTTCTACTGTTCCCCCTTCCTCTTCCTCCATCTTCTCTTCCCTCGTGGAGCTATCCCCCAGTATTTCATCCCTCATCTCTCAGATCCCTTCCACCCCCATAGTTTCCTCTCCTATAGTGACTCCTACCCCTGTGAGCGTTGAAGATTTGGCTTCTTTATCAATGCCACCACCAAGTGTCTCGACACATTTTCCCTTGTTCACTGTTGCCACCCCTTCTTCTGTCTCCATTCCCTCTTCTCCCTCTGGTCCCACTCCCTTAAGTTCATAATGGATCTCCACGCACCTAAGCCAACATAAGAGGAAAGTCCCCATTGCACCTATGGACTTCTCCATCATCCCAACAAAAGGAGCTAAGAAGAAAAAGATGATAACCCGCTTCTCTTAAAGTGCTTCAAGTGAAAGGGTAATGGAGATCGCATACCCCGATCCCACAAAGGACAAAAAGGATATGTCTCCTATAGATTATACTGTGACACAGTTCACCATGGGAACATCCTCAGAAAGCCTATAGGGAGAGGCCCTATCTATAGTGGATTCCCTTTACAAAAAGCTTCAGGAGGCAAAGGAAGAGAAGAGGATACTAAAAGAGCAGAATAGACACCTTCTCCAAGCCCTGCAGAAAATGGGCAGTGCACCTCCTACAACTACCACTGAAACTCCTGAGGACCTTAGTCAGGAAAAGGCAAACGAATACGCTAAGATTGGAAAACAAGGCTTGGTAGTATCTTCCTGGAGAGACTAGATCCTCAAAGATAGTGAGGATGTAATCATAAAATTCACAAAGCTATATCAGAATATCGATCAGGTTGACATGGAACTCCATGCGATTGCGGGACCTATCTCCGAAGAGTTGGACCATGTTAGGTTACAACATGAGACATTCCAGAAGATGCTCAACTACCCAGTCAATGACTTAGTGAAATTCAGCGTCTTCGATCACCTGAGAGTACCCAGCAAAGTCCTTGTTGCTTTAGACTATCAGGTTGATCAGATAGAATTTGGAGAAAATTGACAAAATCAAGGAGGAAGCCTTGGATGCAATGCATCAAATGGAAAAGATCATCCTAAGGATGTCTCCAGGCTTGTTCACCCCATCATACGCCTTGAGGAAGGCCGATGACACTATCCAGATATTTAAAGAGATTATGTCACAAGGGTTAGGGTTAGAAGCTACTTTTAACGTAGAATCTATCAACAACCTTCTGGCCTACCATGATTTTGTTAGATACTTGATGGAAGCAGGTAATGAATACTTCAAGCTCCCAGAAAGACTCAGAGATGAATGGGAGACTTGTGAAGTCATCGGCGATCACACCAAGGGTCCTTCTTAGGATCAAATTCAACCGATGATTAGAAAATTCATGGAGTATTGTGCTCAATTTCAGATTTCCTCCCCTGAGCAGAAGCAAGATACTCCCTTCTAGCCATGGGATGATGACGAATAGGCTCCTTCCTCCTAGGGTTGTTCCTTTTTTTTGTAAAATATTTAAAAGTTTGTTGGCACAAATGATGACATCATCCATGTTGCACCATGAGATGTTGTCATCCACCAAATTGCCCAAAGTCAACAGTTGACTTTTAGATATTTTGTAATTAGTTGTTGGTTTTTTTTTTTCCTTCTTTCTCCTTCTCCTTCTATATATACTTGGATACTTGTTGTATTCAGGTGGTGGACATTTTTTAGATGAAAAATAAAAGTGAGAAGAAACGGCTTTGTACTTTTTGTAACAGAAGAAAACATTAATACAAATATTAAGACTTTGTGCTGAATACTTGTGTTATGTGCATCAAATATTTCTTACATTAGATCTGTGTGCTTATTCTCTTATATCTATCTCTACTTTTTTGTCATTTTCTCATCAGTATTGCTTTTTTCGTTTATGGAAGTAGGTTTGGCTCTGTTTACTACCAGCCCAAAACATAAACCCTCTGACCTTTCTGCTTTGGAATTCATTTCTTTTCTCCCTTCAGATTTATCCTATCTCCTCTCTTCCCTTCGTCCCTTTTTGCTCACAGTCAGAAATACCCCATCTGGGACGAGATCCCAAACCCCTGAAGGCAAAATACTGTAGGAGTTACATAGATTGTTGTTGGTAGAATAGCAATAAACCAGTTTCACTTTTTTGTCTTAAAAAGGGGATATGCCCTGCACACTTTTTGCTCATCTCTCCATAGATCTACCCAACCGACATATTTTCAAACCAACAAAATCCAACTACAGCTTTAGGCCTTCTTAATTTCATTAGATATATGTACTCTTGATATCTCCCAGTATCCTTTCATGAACTTTTTCCCATCAATACATCCCAGCAGTGCCAATGAAGCATCCAAGAACCTTCATGGCTACTATTATTGTCATGAAATGTGTGTACTATTTATTTTCTGATGTCCATTCTGTATAAAGTATTTACTAGTATATATAAATTCATTTTTTGATAGTCTCTGTCCTACCTCCAACAGACTATTTTTCCTAATTTCTCATATGGATCCAGGTGTTCCTGTGGTATATACATATAATTCTATGTGGGAGGTCTCACCTGGTTTACATCCTCAAGACCAGTTGAGACCTCATATGCACCTTTCTAGTATCTCTTATCCATGTTCATGATTATAGGTGTGGCTATTTTCACTCCACCCTGCAAAGAGTAGGCTTATGGCCACAAACTCTTTCATTCATGCCTACAACTTGCATATGCTTATGTTTGCATAATTCATCCATTAATAGTTTGGCATTGGAGAAGAAAATGCTAGAGTATGAATCTTAGAGTGTTGAAAAATCTCTTGCAATATTGAAATCTTCTCTCTTATGGTATTTTTCTTTGAAAGCCCTATTTTGAAAAGGATTCTTATAACTTACATTATCAAGGAAGGGTCTAAAATTTCTCATCAATATTCCTTCATACAAATCCTCTTCCTGCCTCTGGATTATTTGTTATGGTGGCTTAATTTTTTTCTTTGTAATGCTTTAGTAATCTAGCATTCCATCCTAAGGGCCTATTCTATTTCTTGTTTTCCTAGGCCTTGTTTTTGGCCTAGTTTGTTGTACTTTGTGGAGTGCTCTCGTACAGCCTAATTTTTTGGGGAATAGTCTCTAATTTTTTTATTTCAAGTGATATAGTTTTATTTAATAATATAAAATTAATTAGAAAGTTGGATCTTGGTTCCATAGAAAAATACTTCATGAAAATTGGGGTAGGGCGTGAAACTTAACCCTGCTCTAGTTGCAAGTTGAGTTGACAGATTTTAATATAGTTGGATTTTTTCAACATTCAAGTACTTAGTAAATTACCTATCTCTTTCCAAGAGAGACACAGAGAAACCTTCCCAAACAGAAGTGGCTCTAAAGTTGGAGGCTGAGATGCCACTTGTTTCCTTTGAGGTCCCTTGTTTGATATCCAAAGGACCACCTATTCCTAGTTAGATCTCTAGTTTTGAGCATGTACAAATTTATGCATTTGGGGTTTCCCCAATTAAAAGTTATTAGATATCATTTTTGGGATTAAATTCAAGGAGCATTTAATAGTGAGCCACCCCTCTCTCATGAGTAGTGATTCATAAAAAAACCATTGCTCCTAAGCTCAAATGGTACACTCGGCATTAATTGTATTAGGTGATGCTCACTGGGGACTAGAGGTGGGATTGAATCTAGTGAAATTATCACATTCTTTTTTATTAGTGGGTTTCTGATGCATCCTCTAGCTATTTCTACATTGGTTCTACGTTGGCTGTTTATAGCCAGGAATCTTGTTGCTTGAAGCACTGGGTTTGGGTAACTGGGTAGATGCTCAGAGGTGGGCCACATAACCAGGTGGCCAAACAACCTATCTTTGTGCCCTGTCCCTTGGGGTACACTTCCCATTATTCTTATTATAGAGTTCATTGCAATCACTTTTGTTGAGCACCAATGAAGCATAGAGCCCGACATTGAGAAGAAAAAATATCTGGGTGGTGCATTTGATCCTCTTGGATACTCAAAGGACCCTACTAAGTTTGCATAAATGAAAGTGAAAGAGCTGAAAAATGGTGGGTACCTCTCTTTCCTCAATTAGTTAGTTTCCAGCAGGTTGAAATTTGATACATACACCACCATGTTGAAAACATTATGTTGTGGACTGGTTATCTGAGAGTACAGTATTGAACAATAGATCTTACACTCAATTCACAATGAATGGAAATTTTTTCAATGTGCCCCAAGATCAGGTAGTCTTTGGGACCTTAAGTCACACATAATTTTCTTTAATGATATTTAACGAGAAACTTCTAGAGATTTGACTTATGAGATATTTGAGTATATATTGATTTTTTGTGTATAGTTTTTGCATTGTTCACTCTTAGGACATGGTAAATATCCTGTAAGTGCAATGTAGGGATATACTATATTTAATGTTTTTTATACCTGAATATTGTAAAAAATGGGGGTGGCAGTGTAAAAGGGTTTGAGGAATAAGAGTAATGGTGGTAATTTTCAAAGATAAGGGAGCATATTTAGATGAACACAAATATTGCAAACATGTTTTACCGAGTGACCCCTATGAGTTTTTATATGTCTAAGAGATAGTTCCGTGGGGACTGGTCTGAAGATTTCTCTTCACTAACATGATGATGTTATGTTTTATGTAGCTCATCTTGCTCTCTTAGCATTTGTGGGATTCTGTGTGCAAGCCTCAGCTAACCCTATAATTGGACCTTTGGAGAACTTGGCTACTCATCTCTCAGACCCATGGCACAAGAACATTGCTGATGTTCTCATTCCTAGATCTATTATGCTATTTTAAATTTATAGGAGTTGTTGTAAGCTTGCGAGCTGAAGTCCAAACTTCTACCCTGCTTTGTAAATGAATAGATAGTATAATGTTCTTAATCCAAGTCTCGAAATGATAGGATGGACACAAAATTGTATTTCTATATTATTTAAAACCTTCGTGCAATGGATTGTTTCTATAATTCTTTCCTAAACCCTCCAATTATAATAACTAAAATGTGAAAAATTCCAAAAATGGGGTGTGTACTAAAACATCATCTATCTAATAACAGAATGCCAGCCTCCCAAAACTTCATAAGGTCAGGTGCAAAATGACCTGGCTCACGTAAATTGATTAAGAGAGCGATCAAGAAGAGTTGCTAACTCTACAAGCTTGGATTTTCTGAAATATTTTTTCTTAAAACAAAATCTCTTTCTCAATAGAGGGAAGGATTCATATATTGAAGTTAAGATTGGGGTTATTTGAAGAGTAAAGTGATGATTTATGGCATATTGGTGCAAATATATTAGCAAATGACAATTTCTTCAGCTTTAACATTAGAGTGGGAAGTTGAAAATGTGAATATGATTGAGAAATCATATGTAATCAATAAGAGAAGAGGGAAGATGAACTGCAAACAAGAAGTGAGGTATGGAACCCATCTTTTCAATTATCTGTTGAAAAGTATACTCCTCTAGTAACATGTCAAATAGATATGCTCCCCTATAAATTATGTCTTGTATTCTTGAAGAGTCTAAGAAATAAGAGAACTTCAATCTGTCTACATGACTATAAGATTTCATCTTAAATATGAAGTCAATCTACATAACTGATGGGTTCATAACTAATGAGTTTGTTAGCATAATTTAGCATAGGCATATTTATTGCATTTTATTGCATTGTCTTTTATTTAATAATGTGCAACATGTGCACTCTAGTCTAGTGACTTGCATTCAATATTGTTATGTTGGATAACATTCAATATTGGTATTAGTAGTAATTACATGTGCATGTGAGATGGGTCTTATCATCTCGTAGTTGGTGCTTGATAGGGTGTCATGTCTATCCATATGAGGCTGTCTAATATCTATAAATATTATAGCTCTTGCATTGTTATGTAATCTGATTTCATGATTAATAATATTTGTGAGGATTTTGTCCCTCTTTGGTCACTGCAATCTTATTCTATTCTATCATTCGGTATCTAAGCTATACCATTATTATCATTTGGTATCAGAGCAGGTTCTATCCATGCAAGGTTGAAGAGGAGCACTATTGGAGAGGATCCATTGGAGAAGAAGATCTAAATCAAAGGAGAGCCATTGACGTATCCCGCATCCTCCATTCCTTCCAAGCATCCCTCAACTAAAATTTGACCTATCCACTTATTTGGAAGATTTGGAGATCTTTAAAAAAAAGGAGAAAGATCTTGAAAAAAATTGCAGATCTTAAAAGAAAAAGGATATGTGAAAAAAAAAAAACTTAAAAAAAGGAGAGAGATCTTGAAAAAAAAAATTGTAAATATAAAAATAAAAATAAAAAATCAGATCTGAAAGTGGAGGTGTGAAGAATTCGGGAGCAAAGGTTGAAGCAGTCTCGTCAACAAAATTCCAGCAGATAGCTCTTAGAAAAAAGGACATAACATTTTCATAAAATATCAGATTGATGTGCTGTTTTTTTTCTAGAAAGATAAGAAGGATACACACAACTTTTTAGTTTATATCATCTTCAGATTCAGTCTCTACATGTGATGAAAATTCTGTACAAGTCGGATCATTTTTTTCTAAAAAAAATCAGATCTAGCTGGTAAATTGGTAAGATCTAAAAAAATAAGATTCTGATTCTTCTGAAATTTTGTGGGTTTCAAGAAAAATATTGTATGATGCTTCTGTCAAAATTTTAGAAAAACCCAGATCACGGTTTGTGAGAAAAGGTGAAAACAATATTCAGATTGTTTGTTTGAATCTTGGGAACAAACAGGTCAGCAGTTCAATTCTCACTCTCTCCATATGTTCTATTAAATTATATTTTTTTAGAAAATTTAGAGAAATTACTAAATTTTGGGATATTTCCAAATTTAGAAGCTCACCAAACACATTTAGAGCCACCGCTAAATTTAGCGGAAAAACACCTATTGGGGGGTAAAAAATATTTTTGGCCTAAATTGTGTATTTTGTGATTCTAGGTCTTTTTTTCTAAAGAGGGGGGACAAAAAAACTTCATTTTGATGTACTTTTATAGAATTTTGTACTAATATTGGTGCATAAAGGTCAAAGAAAAAAAGGTGTAATTTTTTTATTTTATGTTTGGTTCTATCACACGAGATCTTTGATCTCATAGCAGCGTTCGGTATATACAGTGCCTCTGAGAAGTGCTTACGGGTGATGCCGTCGTGACTACTACTGAACTTAATGCCTAACACAACTACCTACATGTCGTCTGGGCATTGACCCTATAAAATTGATGGGGAGTAATAAAGACACAATACACACACATTTGAGCCCTCCCATCTGTTGTGCTTGCACAAACCCCTCTCCGTACTGTCTACGTACCACGTACTAAATTATTTCACATGCGTTAACACCTCTTTCTGTACTGACGGGTATATTGAAAGGGGTGATCTTCTTTCACATACCGACAGGTATATTGGAAGGGAGCGTATATAGAAAGGTTTGGTAGATCATCCTGACGGTATATTGAGAGGGAGACCATAAACATAAGAGCCTTACCCTTTGTCAGAAATTTAGAGTTTCAGAAATTTAGATTGCAGAAATGGGTGCAAAAGCACCAAAGTTCTTCTTGCTAGATTCACAACTACTTAAAGGAGACAACTATGCTACATGGAAACCGAAAATCAAGGTGTTACTTGAGTTTGAAAGACATATGGATAGTTGTAGATGGAAAAACAACAAGATCACTTGATGATGAAAGATAACAAGTTAAATTTGACAGGGCCAATCAAAAGGCCAAGTTGATCATCTTTTTTAGCATAACAGACGATGTGCAACCCCACATTAGAGATGCCACATCGGCCAAGGATGCATGGGATAAGTTGAGCACAGTCTATGAGGCAAAGAACAAGAATGCCATCCTCAACCTACTATCACAACTTCATAGTCTCAAGTTCAAGCACAATGAGAACGTTGAAGTTTTTTTGAGATGAGTTGCTACTTTGAGGGCATCTCTATTGGCATTGGAAAAAGAGATAAGTGATGAATACCTCGTACCAATTATGTTACAAGCACTTCCTCCTTCTTACAGAATCTTTGTGACAACTATCAATATGAGTGAACACATAGTCACTTTTGAGAAGTTGGTCAATCTACCCCAACAAGAAGATGCAATGAACAACAAAGATCATGAAGATGAGCAAGTGCTATCTTCCAATCATAAAGGAAAGGAGAAATTTCAGTCCAATCACAAGAAGTCCCAACAAAATCAAAGTCAACGAGACGACACCAAGAAGTGTCCCATTTGCAATAGAGGCGGACATGAAATCAAAGATTGTTGGTACAATTCCTACAAAAAGGGTTCATCGAGCAATTCAAAACCCAACAACCAATAGAGTAACAACAATTCAAATAAAGGGAATTCCAAAAATAACAACAATCAAGGGCAGAAAAATGGTAATTGGCAAAGAAAACCCAAATAACAAGGGTACATTGCCAAACATGAGGATGATTCAGATGAAGGACACCACATGCATTCTACTCAATTGATGAAGAAACCAAGTCCACACAAGATATCTGGTATGTTGACTCAGGTACAACGCAACACGTGACTGGACGCAAGGATTGGTTCTACACACTATGTGACTCACCTAACAAGAACCATGTGTCATTAGGTGATGACTCATCATATAGTGTCAAGGGGATTGGAAACATTTCACTACCTCTTGGAAAACATGACTGAAAAATCATGTATGTATTGTATGTACCTGGGTTGACCAAGAATTTACTATCAGTTAGTCAACTCCTTGATCACAAATTGAAGTTGGATTTTGATAGTAATAATGGAGAAAAAGTGTTCTTGATAAGAGATAAGTCAAGAGGTTCTAAGATTGTAGCAAGATCCTCCAATGTGGGACGCATGTTCCAACTTGATTTTTTCCATAAGGATGATCAAGCTTTAGTGGCCAAAGACACACAATCTGCAGAACTATGGCATCGCAGATATGGTCACATCAGTTTTGGCTATCTCCAAACACTTCAAAAGGGCAACATGGTGAAAGGATTACCTACACTCAAGCACAACACTGACAAGTGTCACAATTGCCTAGCTGGAAAGTAACAAAAAGTACCCTTCCAGAAGAACACATATAGAGCTAAGGGAAAGCTTGATTTGGTGCACACCGATCTTTGTGGGCCCATGTAACCAAGTCATTCTGGATGTCAATACTTCATGATTTGTGTTGATGACTACTCAAGAAAGATGTGGATATATTGTCTAAGAAACAAGAGTCAAGCCTTTGAGACATTTCAGAAGTTCAAAGCACTTGTTGAGAATGAAGTTGGTCGCAAGATCAAAACTCTCCACTCAGATCGAGGGGGGGAATTCACAAACAATGAGTTCAAGACTTACCTGGAAGCTCATGGGATTTGTTGACAAATGCCTCCTACTCACACACCACAACAGAATGGTATAGAACTGAGAGAAGGAATCATACTATCATGGAAATGGTGTGATGTATGATTGATGACTCAGGTTTAACAAAGACATTTTGGGCAGAAGCTGCAAGAACTGCAGTCTATTTGTTGAACAGAGTGCCCACAGTAGCTCTTGAAGGAGTGACACCTCAAGAAGCATAGTCAAATCGGAAACCATCAATTTCACACCTAAGAGTATTTGGGTGTAAAGCTAGCATGCACATACCCAAGAAGAACAGGAAAAAGTTGGATATGAAAGCTGAGAAACTGATATTCATTGGATACAGTGAAGAAGCACTTGGGTACAGATTATGGGATCCAAAAGCAAAGAAAGTATACACAAGTAGGGATGTTGATTTCTTTGAGAAGAAACAAGCAGATGCTCCACTCAACGACTCAACAAACATGCAGAATACACCTCTTGTGAAGACATAATTTGATGTTCCCACTGAAGATGACAGTGATGAATTAGATGATGGTGAAAACTTGGATCCACCACAAGCCAATGGAACAGCTAAGAAGTTACCTAAATGGTATACTCAATTAATAAGAGATGCAAATTTGGATGAAGCACCTAGCACATCATCCAATCCTGGACCTAGAACTCGCAGTCAAGCTCGTGAAGAGGTCAATTATGCCTTAATGAGAAGAGTTGTTGAAATAGTTGAGCCATCTACAGTTCAAGAAGCCCTACAATCAAAATCTTGGAAAGATGCCATGGATTCAGAGTATCAGTTAGTGATGAATAACAACACATGACAACTTGTCGACCTTCCACCGGGGAAGAAACCCATTGGATGCAGATGGATATTCAAGACTAAGTACAAATAAGATGGGACTATTAACAAGTATAAAGCAAGGATTGTAGCAAAGGGGTATGCACAACAAGAAGGCATTGATTATGAGGAGACATTTTCTCCCACAGCCAAGATCAAGACAATCAGGATGATCTTTTCTCTAGCTACACAATTTGGTTGGAAAGTCCACCAAATGGATGTGAAAAGTGTCTTTCTTAATGGAGATTTATAAGAAGAAGTCTATATGACTCAGCCAGAGGTTTATGTAATACCAGGAAAAGAGATGATGGTATGGAGACTCATAAAATCTCTATATGGCCTAAAACAGGCACCCCGGGCATGGTACATCAAAATTGATGAACATCTTATAAGTCATGGATTCGAAAGGAATCCTTATGACCCAGATCTCTACCTCAAAAATCAAAGGGGGGAGATTGTCATTGTGGTTGTTTATGTCGACGATCTAGTCATTATAGGTAGTTCTGTGAAGATGATCAATGTAACAAAGAAGAATTTTAATCGATCGTTCGACATGACAGATCTCACAGCTGAAAAGAAGGCAGATGTTTTCACTAAGTCACTTGCACGTGAAAAATTCACACTATTCAGAGAGTTCCTCTCCACTTCAGTGGAAACTATGCAAAATTAAGGGGGGGAATGTTAGCATAATTTAGCATAGGCATATTTATTGCATTTTATTGCATTGTCTTTTATTTAATAATGTGCAACATGTGCACTCTAGTCTAGTGACTTGCATTCAAGATTGTTATGTTAGATAACATTCAATATTGGTATTAGTAGTAATTACATGTGCATGTGAGATGGGTCTTATCATCTTGTAGTTGGTGCCTGATAGGGTGTCATGTCTATCCATATGAGGCTGTCTAATATCTATAAATATTACAGCTCTTGCATTGTTATGTAATCTAATTTCATGATCAATAATATTTGTGAGGCTTCTGTCCCTCTTTGGTCATTGCAATCTTATTCTATTCTATCATTTGGTATCAAAACTATACCATTATTATCAGGGTTCATAAAAGAGCTACAAACGTAGGTGATAAGCTACTTAACAAACCATAAATTAGTCAATCTTGTTACCCAACTGTGGACAAAAAAGCACATAAAGTAACCATATATGGGTTATGAGTGAATGAAAACATAGATTACTTGCCTCCATGTTACCTCCACACTATTTCTCAGATTTGGCAAGAATGACTGAGATCAAAGAAATGGTTGTTCCCTCCTGATACTTTAACCAAGGTGAGTCATGCACACTGAATAACCCGTATCTGTTCTTGTCTAGAAGATCAAAGGTTCACACCAGTCCCATGTTTATGCTCTGATAGAAGATTTGAACATGATCTGAATAACGTGTAAGGCCATGAATGCAACCAGTCCCACTTTGGGATTTATGGAGCCCAAGAAGATGCCTGCTCCTAACACCTACCTCTCCTCCCAGCTCCCTTTGCTGTGACTTTTCCTCTTCTCATCACTCTCGCCTCTGAACCTGACCCCAATACCTACTCCGAAATACAAAAAAAATAAACCGTTTTGCCCCCAATCGCGTACTGGTATATTGGGAGGTTTTTTGGCCATTTTTTATACCTCATTATGAACAGACGTGGTAGTATACCACTTAGTTAATGAATCCCCTGTGATTATGCTTTGGTGGATGTCCATACCCTAAGGCTCAGGAAATATTTGTTTTGCCCCAACCAAAGCTATGGAAGCTCATTATGAAGTGTAAAGGGTCAAAAAACTTCAAATTTTCTCTTCCACAGACTTGAACCATGCTAAAAAAACGAAAACATTTCACAAAAATGGTACCATCGCGTAGGGGAGACTATTAGCTTCGTAGATATATTGATTTTAAACTGAATAGAATAAGATAAATATCATTTTATAATTTTTTACTAACAATAGGTCTTTAAGACATTTTTTCCAGCGAATGTTCATGTCTACGTTTAAGACAACAAATTTTTGTTTCACTTATTAAAATGTGTGAAAACTTATACCATCTGAAGCATGGAGAAATTATATACACATTAATATATATATATATATATATATATATATATATATATATATTTGATTTTGATATTTTTTGATATAGTTATGGCAAGAAAATGGAAAGCACTCTGTTTTCTAAATCTTTTTAGACCACTTTCAAGGAAAAAAATCATTACAAAAATATTACTCAAAAAAATAAAAAATAAAATCCATCCCAAGTTAGACAACTACATCTAGCTTTTCACCAAAGGGAAAAAATAAATAACAAGATTTGGTCATCCAAATCCCAAGCAAACGGACTACAATCTTATAGGTTTTCTCAAAAACAAAAACCAAGTCATATAATTTTAAGTGTTTAATATAGTTAAACTTTTCCGTTTTTAAAAAAAGTTGGTATTTTAGAAATTAGATTGCGGATGCTACAATTCATATTTATATAAATTTTTCTAATTTTGAGTGCGCGTATTGCTAATAATCCCTACAAGTTGAGATTTCACTATTTTTTGCAATATGACTTCCACTTATGACCCCTTTTTTGTCCACCAACTTGGTGCACTTACCCAAATTTAAAATTATTTTAATTTTTTTATTCACATTGCTTTATATGTTGTTTTAAATTAACTTTTCATTTGTGTAGGATATTATCCAAGAAGAATCCATTAATGTTGCTCATGTAAGGAAACATGCTTTCATTAAAAACATTAACAACATTGTTGGAATAATAAAGTGTCATTTTTCATTCATTAACTTTTTGAAATCTTGTGTAAATGTGAGTCTAACATGTTTCATTACTTGAATGCATGAATAGGATTCAGCTAGTGTTGATGGGGAAAATCTGATATGAAAAAATAATTTAAAACAACATTCCAATGGAAAATAAGGTACGGTTATAAATTACTAATATAAATAGTTTTGTTTTCTATATATTTTAAGTTCTTCTAACTTAATCATATTTCTGATTTGGCATCTATACATACATATTTTATTTACAATTAATTATTATGTTGTTGCACTTGAAAAATTGGGTATTACCACTTCAAGGTGATGAGGAAGAGAATAATGTTGAATCATACAGTTCAAGTGCATGGGTACATGAACCACCGATACAACTAACACCTATTTCCTTTAGAACAAAGGAAAGTGAGGGAAATGAAATGCATAATAAATAAAAAATCAACAAAGAGGATCATAAGGGAAAACTATGGCCGATCCATTGATTGAGGTGACTGATTTTCCAAAAATTGTTGAGGTGGAACCAGGAAAACAAAAGAATGAGGTGAAGGACATGGCTGCCTATGAATTCACAATAGGAGAAGAATTTTTTATTTCTTAGAGCCTGACCATGATAAAAAAGGTTGGCATTGCTAAATTCATACAACTAAACTAGGAACAAAATGCCATGGAAAATCTTTAGAAAGGGATTGTGTTGTCATATGTAGAGAAGATTCATATGTAGATGATCAACATATGTTTCCTTCCATTACGTCAACATATGGAGCATACCAACTTGACTTCCATTACATGACTGTTGCAGCTGTTACAGGAGCTTCCCTTACCCCCAGTATCATTTTACTTATAATTTTCTTTCTTTTTAACAATCATATTCTTTAATTGTATTATAAAGTATTAATATGAATTGATTGTTTGTAGAATTAAGAGGAACAACAAAAAACATTGTGGTAAGAAACA
>CM034147.1:21475206-21489830 GCA_019776745.2 Taxus chinensis
CTACCTCTCCGAGAGTGGATTTCGCCTCCTTTCTCAGGCTCAGTGACTCCTGTGCGCGCCTCTGTCCCGAGAGGGCCCCAGCCTCATCCTGCATATCAGTTAGTCAATTTTGCTTTTACCTCTCAGCCGGTTCGCCCTTTCGCGTCCCACGCATCCCCATGTCCCAACTGTCCAGTGCTGCGCAGACCGCCTAGAGGCTTTTTGGCCGATTCGCGCCCCACTGTCCCAACTATCCCAAGGACTACCTGAACTAGGACTTAGCCAATTTTCATGATTTTTTCTGGCCCAAGCTTGTTTTTGCAACCTTTTCACCCTTTTTTAGAGCTTGCTCTTTTCTTCATCGACAGGAGAGTTAGAAAAAGGTCGAGGGGACCCCAGAAACATGATTTTTTTCCTTGAATCAATCTATTTGCCTAGGACTTTAGTATTCTAATGCATGTTATCAATTTTACCCTGGGGGGTGAAAATTGGATAACATATTTTGGGCTAGGATTTCCTTGATGGAGGGTATAGGAGATATTTGGGAATTGAGTGGTAAGTCGGTAAAGATAACATGTACCTCACACGTATTACTTTCATTATGTGAGGCATCACCAGTTTGATCATTAGATGGGGAATGGTTAGGGAATGGTTTCTTGAATATATGAAGGTCTTGATTGGCAGGTGCATTAGGGTTGTCCTGGACTAACTCGCCGTTCTCGAGAATTCCCTTAACAATGTTTTTAAAGGTGATACAATTGTTGTCACTGTGACCATTTACCAAGTGATAGTTACAATAGTCATTTTACTTGTACCAACCTGGTATGGGGTGAGAGGGGTCAAAACCAGTATGTGGTTTGATAGGAGGAAGGATGATTGCATTAGCTTTTATAAGATTTTCTAAAATAGATGAATATGAATCTCCAATTGAGGTATATTTATTTTCTTCATGTCTGAATTAGAAGGTTTGGACTGGTGACATATTAGATGAAGGTTTAGCATGATTGGATGGATGGACAGGGCTAGCCTTAAGTACCACTATGTTGGCAGTTCCTTTGGCTTTGGAATAACTCATCTGAGGTTTCGAGGAAGAGGAAGTATCATGTGATTTAAATGAAGAGTTCTTGTTTCGTAATTGTATCTTCTTCTCTTCGATTGCATGAATTTTGAGCTTACGTGCCATGGTGAAAGCCTCATCAAATGTGCAGAAGGTTTGCACCTGTAAGGTAGGTGAGATATGTCTAGCATAGGCTCATGTGAAGAGCTCTAAGAGTCCAATTTGTGGTAATTGGAAAGTGAGTTGGTTGATTAGGCTACGCCAATGAGTGACAAAATCTGCAATAGATTCATCATCATATTGACGTGTGCAATAAATATCAGAAATGATGGAAATGCTTTCAAGACAAGGCTGAGGTTGCTAGAGACATGATAAAATCCCGATATGCTCTATGCATTTTTTTGAATGGATTATATTCTTTTGTTGACACAAAATGCAATGCAGGGGGTAGAATGGGTAGGATGAGTTAGTTTGAATGAAATTTTGTTGGGAGATGTTCAGACAAGACTAGCTAGGAATTACCAACTTCTTTGAGAACCTTTGCAAGAGATTTGAAACACCTAAATAGCAGAGATGTTTCAATGGGTTTAAAATATTCCTTCAATTAGGATATGTGCACAAAATGGAGGCCTATATCTGCACTCTTCTACACAACCTTTGATAACCTACCACAAAATTTTGAAGTAAAATACCAAAAAAATATCGAGGAATCCCTATTTGATCATGACCTAAGGTGCACCCAAAGGTTTACAAACAATTTCAATATTCAAGGATAGTAAAATGATTTTAAATTTGTTTATCTTCTATCATATGAAGGCTCTTATGAATATAAGATTGCAAATGCGATTAAACCATCAACAAGAAATGAGACCATGTATGATCAAAGAGATCCTAAACACAAGATTGTAACATGAGTGAGGAACATAAATTGAAATCATTCTAAAACATAAGCATATGCAAAAAAATTCAAGAGATAACACCAAATAATCCAAAATTTTGATCAAATACATCAACAGGGGAATGCTATAAGAACAATCTCAGAGCCTGTTGATGGATTTACAACTAAAACCAACTCAACATGATTAAATCTGATGTAAAATAGAATTCAAAATGGTTCTCAGGCGGTTTTCTCCAGAGAAATAGATTTCTTTTAGTCTTTTCCTTGAAAATTCTACATCCTTTTCCTCTCCTCCTCCCTTAATTTTTCCAAAATACATAATATACCCTATGCCATCATGGATTCTTCCTTCCTAAGAAAAGAATATGCTTATGGGATCAAATTTGTTACAACAACTTTTCATGATTACATGAAAATGACATCAAACTGGAAAACAACTCACAGGTTGCCAGGTATGCACAAAAATTAAATCATTACCCAAATTTGGATCATTATCCTCCCCAGGGTCATGTTTTTGTCATTTGGGCATGCCAGCATGTTTTATCAATCATTTTTCACCTTTTACCTTTTCAATTTTTACCATTGCAACCATTGATTTTCACTTTTCACATTTTTTATCGGGCAGAGGAAAGAATTTTATCAAATTCATTATAGACCATCAAATTAGGTCATGAAAAAAGTGCCATTGCACTCAGAAGGCCAAGAGGATGCAAAATCATATAAAATTTGATTTGATTTGATTAAGAAACGATGAATCCAAACTTTGTGGAGCTCCCATGGCAACAAAATGGGTGAATACACAATATCCATTGATCTCGAATCAACTTTAAATGCTAGCCCTCCACATGGAGGATGAGATTCTTGAATATCCCCTTTTTCCCCTTTGGATAAGGTGGGACACATGTTAAAACGTGATTGGATTGGGCTCCCATCCTTAAAATGCATTTGCGACCTTTTTGAATCTTTGGAAAATTTTGCAAAATTCCTCCGCCTGCCTCCTGGGCTCACCACGTCTCCAGATGTGGGCCCCCTTTGAAAATGTGGGCCAATTCTATCAATTTTGACACTTTTTTAAAAAAAGGGAAAATTTTCCGCGTGCCCAAACATTTTCTCTCTTCCTCGCCATGTGGCACTCGCCCATTCATTGTGGGTCCAAGCTTCCAATTCTACCTACCAAAAATGCAAAGTTTCAAAAGTCTCCTCAGGCCTGCACTCTCCATTTGACTCCTTTGAAAAATGCCACGTGTCCTTCATAGATTGGTTGTGGAGGCATGCCTTCAATTTTGACTGAGCTCCCTTTTCCTGATTTTTGCATTTCTTGGACACATGTCCTTTTTTTTTGGTTTTTGGAACCTTGGGTCCAATATTTACTTTTACCATTTGGAGTTAAAAAAATCCAAAGTCATCACGGAACCCGCTGCCCCATCTTGACCCTTTGTGGACACGTGTTAGCTCCGGATTGGAGCGGTAAAATGTCACAAAAATTCCCTTTGGCCCCCTTATTTGAATTTTCATGTTTTTTGGACACGTGTCCACCTACAATTAGATGCGGGCCTTCGGTCAAAAATTTTCCCTTGACACTTTGAGTCAAAAATCAGCAACTACCTCTGCCACCCGCATGTCCCCCGAGCCACGTGTCCTCTTCCCATTCGCTGCAGGCTTTCAAGCCTAGAAATGACTTTGAGAATTTTTCCAAAATGAAATCCAAAATTCTTAAGGAACCTTTGCCACCCACCACTCCATGACCAATCAGAATGTGCCATGTAGGCATCCTTTGTAAAAGGTGGAGCCATGGGTCAAAATTTTCCCTTTAGCCAAAATTTCAAAAATTAACAAGTTAGAAATATTTTATGGCCACCCCCGGCCAATAGGAGCCCACCACGTTGCAATAATAGTGTGATGATGAATTTGATGGGCAGAAGACACCCGTCTGACCGTCAAAATGTGGAAGATACAGAGGATGCCCTAGAATTTGAAACTTTTGACAAGGGAGGCATATTTCTTGATTTCAAACCAACTGAATCATTTTTTGACCTTATTTTTGACCTTAGGATTGGGAAAAAACTTGCACAAATTTGGGATTCGATCAGACTCAAGTTTTTTACATGATTTGGCAAAGGAAAACAACACAACATGAAAATTTTGAAGAAACTAGGGCACAAAAAGGGGAAAACTTGGAAACTATTTCAGAATAGGGAAAAACAATAACATTATGGGCATTTTCGAAGCATTCAAATAGGAGGGAGAAATTTAGACCGCCAAATCGACCAATGAAACGTTTGTGAGCAAATTTGGACATGAAAATTTAGGGCACATTATGAAAACTCAATAATGGGACCGACATTGGCTCTTGCTTGGGGATGGGCACTCCCAGTGAGTGCCACAAGATCAAAACGTAGACCAAGTGCCAAAAATCTATTGGGCAAGGAGTCAAAACACAGGGCAGCCCAAAAATTTTAGAAATACCACCAAAAACAGACCAAGAAAACCACCAGAATGGCTGCCAAGGACAAAAGGGCAAACCACACACCAACAAATAGCAAAAAACAAAGCAAGAACAAGGACTATACAAATGTACAATTTTTGCATACCTCAACTTGGGGGTTTAATCCAAGAAATGTTTTAAATGTCTACCATTAACAGGCAGCTCTAGCAATTCCCCATCTAGATCTTTAAGGAAAAAGGTATGCTCACCAATTCTAATGTTAATGGCATAAGGGCCCATCCATAATGCATCAAACTTGCCATGCTTGCCCTTGTCTTCATGCCTACTATCCCACAGCAAAACCAAATCCCCAACACTGAAGGCTCTAGGAGTGACCTTCTTATCAAACAACCTCTTCAATTTCTCTCTAAATCTGATATGCCTTTGATGAGAAACTCTTCTCTCTTCATCTAACTCAATGATCTGATTGATTCTTGATTCATATGGGCCATGCTCTTGATTTTCTAACTGTTGAGAAAACTGAAATGAGGATAATTGCATATACAAGGGCAGCAATGCTTGAGTTCCATACACCAATTCAAATGGTCTCTTACCAGTTGCTCTTTTAGGAGTTATTCTATCAGCCCAAACTGCAAATTTTAATTACTCTCCCCACTTCTTCTTGTTGATTTCCAAGGTCCTTCAAATGATCTTGAGCAAGTTCTTATTACTTAACTCAGCTTGTCCATTCCCTTGTGGATTGTAATTTGAAGAATAAGTTAGATAGATTCCATATTCATTCCACATTGAAATTAAAGGTTTGGCTCTAAAATACATGGCATTATCTGATATAATCTTAATTGGAACTCCAAATCTGCATATGATATGATTCAACAAGAAATCCATTACCGCTTCGTGTGTTGCTTTTCTAGATGAAGTTGCTTCAACCCACTTTGTAAAATAATTAGTTGCTACAAGGATCCATTTATGGCCATCACTAGAAGGATCTAAAATCTCACCAATGAAGTCCATTCCTCATTGTTTGAAAGGGGATTCAATTGATACAGGTTGCAAAGGAAGGGAGCTTGAAGCTTTCAGTCTTCCAAAGAAACGTTGGTAACTATCACACCTCCTAACCAACTGGGTTACATCTTTAAAAAGAGTAGGCCACCAATAACCAGCTCTCAAAATATTATGTGTTGTCACTCTCCCAACAAAGTTTCCTCCACAAACTCCCCCATGGAAATCAGAAACTATCTTGGGAGCTTCATCTTCAGTTATGCATTTTAAGAGGACACCTTTAGGGTTCTTCCAAGTCAGCCCAAGGTTTGTTATGATATACTTTTGAGAGGCTAGCTTGAGGGCTCTTTTCTGATTTTTACTCAAGTGACTAGGATAGCATAGGTTCTTGAGATAGAATATTAGATCTTTGTACCACTTAGAATTTACCAACTTTGCAAGCACATCTATCCTTTCTTCCTCTAGCTGATTCACTTCCACATTCTATAAGTTGCTCTCAGTCATGAGCCTAGCAAGACCCAACCCTCTTACCAACTTTGTGGTTTGGATGTCCATATCATACTCCTACAATTTGTTCACCCATATACATCTTTTACTTGAGATTTCCATGTCTGATAAGATGTTTTTAACCATGGTGTGGGGAACATAGGCAACAACTTTTAAACTCAATATATAAGGCCTGAAAATCTTTGTTGCTTTCACCAGGGAAAACAATTGTTTTTCCATGATTGTATACTTCAACTCAGCTACTTATAAAGCCTTGCTAAAGAAGGCAATAGGTCTCTCAACTCCATTTTCATCCTTTTGTAACAAATTGAAGCAATAGTAAATTTAGAGGCAAAAGAAAATATTTAGAAAGGCCTCTTATAGTTTGGAGCTGCCAAAACAGGTGCATGCTTAAGTGCATCCTTTATTCCTTCAAAAGCTTGAATGGAAGCCTCCTCCCACCTAATAACTTGGTCCTTTTTTAACATGCTTGTGATTGGAAGAGTCATCTTAGCAAAATTGGAAACAAACCTTCTAATAAAATTGATTTGGCCAAAGAAGATTGGATACCTTTCTTGGTTCTTGGGATAGGTACTTTGCTGATTGTCTCCACTCTTTTAGGGTCTATCATGACACCATCCTTAGATACAATATGTCCCAGAAACTTGGCCTTTTGCGCACCAAAATGACACTTCTTTGGATTAAGAGAAATGCCATAATCCTGACATCTGATTAGCATATTCTCCAAGTGTTGTAAATGATCACCTCACTGCCTTGAAAACATAGTCACATAATCTTGGTAAACTGCAATGAACTCATTGATGTAACTAGAAAAAGAAACATCCATTTCCCTTTGAAAATTGGCACCATCATTCATCAAACCAAATGGCATCCTAATAAAAACATAAGTCCCCCAAGGAGTAGTGAAGGCTATCTTAACTCTTTCTGATTCTTTGACAACTACCTGATTGTATCCGAAGAAACCATCCACAGTAGAGAGCAATTCTAATCCTATCACAAGCTGCAACATCTTTTACATGTTTGGCAAGGGATATTTTTCCTTCATGGATGCCTTATTTAGATTCCTAAAATCCACACAAAGTCTGATGTCTCCATTCTTCTTTCTAATTGGCACAAGGTTTGCAACCCAAGATGAATACCTAGTAGGCTGAATAATACCTCCATCTCTCAATTTATTTAATTTCTCTTGCATTTTCATGGAGAGAAGTGGATTAATTGGCCTTTGACTCTATCTGAATGGTTTGGAATTTACTTCAAGAGGCATTTCATTTTGAAATAAATCTTCTCTATATGCTTTCAGCTTTGAATAGGACCAAGCAAGGCAGTCTTGATATTTTTTCAACAGTTGGGCATAGGACTATTTTTCTTCTTTACTTAAATTTCTACCCAACAAAATCTTCCTTGGTTTTTCCTTTGTTCCCAAGTCATGCTCTTCCACATCCCTTAAAGCAGACATCTTTCTGTTTATGATGCAATCAACTTTGTTAATATTTGATTCAAGTGCAACAAGACCTTTAGGAATGGTATTTTTTTTCAATTGTATAATATCCTTGTCAAACAAAGTTTCTCTCCCATCATTCATGCATACCATTGGTTCCTAATTAATATTCTGATTTGCAAACTCACCATGACTTTGTAATAACCTTAGCACTTGAGCATCATCATCAATGACAGCTGGCTTGGTAGGCACTTCAATGTTATATTCACAATAAGGTGAAATGGTGCAATTTTCAAATCTAGAACCTAGCACTACCAACTTATCAGTAGCAGCATTAAGACCTCTATCATGGTAAACAATGTTAAAGGAATCAAACATTTCAATTAGATCCCAAACTGCATGCTTATACTGTTTCATACACTGATTTTTTGTAGCATACAGCTTTATTATTTGTTTGACAACCAGCTCTGAGTCTCCTTTTGTAACAATATCCTTCACTCCATACTTCCATGAAATTATTAACCCCAACAACAATGCCTCATACTCAGCAATATTATTAGTGCATTCAAAATTAAGTTTAAAGGAAAAAGCAAACTCTTCTAAACTAGGATAAAGCAGAACTATACCGGAACCATTTCCAAATTTAGAACAAGCTCCATCAAATAGAAAGGTCCAAGGAGAACCTACCATATCAAGGCACTATGATTTGTCCATCTTGTGTTCTTTTCCATTAGCAAAGCCAATAAAATTGTCTGCATCTACATCAGCAAAAAACACTTCATAGGAGGCATTGTTGGGATCTTCAATCAAGTGCAAAATCTTCTTTTCACCATAGAGTTTGACAAGGCTGCCCTCAATGGGAATGGTGGCAAAAGACATTTCCATTTGAACACTACCACTAACACTTGCAGCCCATTTTCTTGACAAAAGCATACCCCATTTGGTAGGGCAGTCAATAATTACAACATCAAGTTTTAAGTTCTTACCCGGATAGGCTGCAAGTTGCACTACTAAACCCTTCACACAACCAACCACCAGCACTTCCCTTGAATCCATGGAAGTACACTTCCCATAGGTAGTTGTCACCTTGATATCCAACTCATTCATGACTTCTAGAGGCATGACATTACATGATGCACCAGAATCAAACATACAATTGTGAAGTAGTCTATCTTTTATGAGAAAAGTTGTAAAGAATGGATCAACATTCAATTGGGAATCAACCAAGGATGTTCCTAAATATACTTCAAGTGCCTCTCCAAGATCTTCCTCTGCTGGTGGTGTTTCAAGGCCAGCAATGATTTGAAGAGGGGTCTTAACAAAATTTACATTTCTGCTTGGGGTGATCTTCTCTTCTTTCAATCCCAAGTACTCAAATGCTTTCTTCTTATGCTCGGGAATTCTAAGCAACTCAATAATTGGAACACTCACTTTAATTTGGCTCAATACTTGGGTAATATCATAGGGGACACTCTTTGGCAAAAAATCATTGGAAGGGATACAAGAAGATTCATTAGATGGAAAATGATTCTTAGTAGCCTGGGCATGATGAGGACTGATATTTTTGCATGGGACAACAGGGTTCTTGACAAGTGTTTCTCTTTTAGGAGTTTCTTTTGGAATGCTTATGAGCAAGGGTGTTTTTGGCTTGGCCTAAGGACCAGCTCCTCTAACAACTTTACTTCTAGTATTATACTCTTTCTCTTGACCAACCATAGCATTCATTAACAATTGTCTATCTTCCTCCAAGGGAATACCACCATCATACTTCTTGATCATTAAATTCCTTAGATATTCAAAGTCATTATTAGGAATTTCAAAGGCTTGAACTACATCTACATCATGAGCTTGAGGAAGAGAAAGAAGTTGTACCTTCTTTATGCAATCCCAAAAGGTTGCAGCAGTCCTTGCACTTATCACATCTTTTGATGTTGTTGCTTGTTGTGAGCTTAAAGAGTTTCCCATCATGCAAATGTCATCATCCATTTCATCTTCATTATCATCTTCAACAACTTGCTGGTCCATTTCACATGGAGGATAAGGAAGAAAACATCTAGCACACCAATCCATATCAGCAATTTCTTGAATAGTAGTAACTCTTGTAGTTAGAGGGTTAGGCACCACTCTATTTTCACATGCTTGGGGTTGTCTATTTCCCCCACCAACAAGCCCTTTACCTCTATCATCTTGCTTTTGATCACCCCTAGGATGATTTGTCGACACTAAAATTTTCCTCCAAAATTTCTATGTATTAGGAATAGGATGTTGTTAAGTGTAATTAGTAGTAGCGTCCGATAGAAGATAACGGCGCCGTCAGTACGGTGCCGCCAATAATGTGGAGTACGGTAACAGTCAAAGTACAATAAGAATGTTGTAAAAAGTAAATATTTGTCGTAAATGGTCCGGTAATGTTAAAATGTCAAGTTTGGGTAATTAGAGAAGTAGGGTCTACATGATTAGGAATTAGAAATATTATATTGGTAATAAGGACAAGGAGTGAGGTCATAAATATTTTGTGTATTTTATTTGTAAAAAGTCTAAAAATGTGGAACCCATGTAAAATGATAAGGTTTATCTTATCTTAACAGATAAGCTTACATGTAAAGATAAGAGTTAAGGTATGGAATATGATTCATCAGAGTGGATTTCTTATCCTATCTTAGAGACAGGATGGATAAGCCTGGAAGTTCTATAAATAGAGAGGCCACCCCCCTCATTTAGCATAGAAAGAAGTAGTGACTAATATTGTAGGAAGTGTGCGAAGGAAGCCATCAGTTAAAGGTGTGTTGAAGAAGCCATCAAGAGGTGTAATTGTAAAGTTTCTCCCATAGTCTTGTTGAAGTATCTCATGGGTGAGATTGTAACAGTTTCATGTTAATATTATAATTTATTTTGATATTTCAGATTTTTCGTCATTCTGTCTTATCATAGTCAATGGTATTCTTGTGTTCGGTTGTTGTTTTGCTTCCAGATTACATCCACCAAACTAAAGGCTGTGCATTAGTAAATAATCATAGCACGAGGAGTTCCCGGTGAAGAATTATCATAGTGCCGGATTGCTGATGACAGATTCCCAAATCTATCAAGGTTTTGATTTCTTTGTTTCCCTTGTGAACTTTTCCCAATTCCTTTCTCATCCCAGGCTAATTTGTAAGAAATTTCTTTGATATCCCCTGCCAAAGTCTTGACAACATCTTCTAAATCAGCACCCTTACTAGCTTGAGGCTTCTCAGGTTTATCAGCTTCACACCATCCCTCTTAAGTGGTTTACCAATAGCTTTAATATTATTTTCAATTTGAAGTGCCATGGTGAAAGCTTGCCTCAAGTTTGTAGGATTTTTGTCCCTCAAGTAATAGGTTGCCTTTTTATCAAATGAATATGCATATTTGATCAAACAAGATTCATCACAAGGCCTCAAAATGATAGGCAGCCTTCTCAATGTTTTGTTGAATCTTGTATTGAAGTCATTGACTATTTCATTCAGGTTCTTCTTGATATTATCAAATTCAGACAAAAGAAATCTAGGATTAGTCATGTCACCATATTGCAACCTAAATGCATTTTTCATTTCAATCCATGAATCAATAGAATTATCAGGTAGAGCCTTGTACCAATCCCTAGCATATTCTTTAAGTGTATGAATAAACAACTTAATATACACATCTTCAAACTCTATCTCAAAATATTCCATCATATTATCAAAAAGTTTGAGATGCTGATCACCAGTAATGGCATTATTACCTTGGAATTTTGGCAACCTATTTCTGACATCTTGTGGGACAGCATTTGGGTAACCATCCATTCCTCTAAAATTTATAGGACCAAAGGTGTTAACAAAAAATGGAGGTCTAGGCTAAGCCATATTGTTTGGTATGGGTGATCTTGGAGGTGAACAAGCTAATGAGGAGTGCTATGTCTTTGGGGCTCAAGAATGTGACTCACAAAACTGGTATCCTCTAAGTGTTGATTTTCTTGGAAAGTTTGATTCGAATTAAAACACAAAGGTGCAAATTGGAGAAGGAACTTACCACGTACAGCAGAAGGACCTTCACCAGCTGAGGCAAACAAATTTATGAGAGGATTACTTGAATCATAATCACATGAAGAAGAATGATAGTCCTCTACCAAAGGCTGATCTCTCTCACCAATGGCTATATCTTTGCCTGATGTCTGACCTTTAACCACTTTCCAAACTCTTCTCCCTTCCAAATCTGAATTTCTTAGGTCTAAGAATAATTTTTTAGCAGAGTCTTTAAGGAAGAGAGATCTTCTTCCCTCCAGTTTTGTAAAGATCAACAATCACAAAAATAAGTGACATAAAGCTTAAGACACTGGTATTTCCAAATTCAAATCAGCATGGAGTCGCCACTAAGGAATTTCAACTCAATTGTGCAAGAATGCACTAAAATAATTTTGTCAAATGCTTGCTAACACTAATAACTTTGCAAGGCTCTACAAATCAGATCTTCCTCTTCTTAAATCAACTAAAGACAAAGCAACCAGGATACATAAACTGCTAGTAAATGCAAAAGAGCAGGCTGAGCTTGAAATTTTTGCCTAAAACTTACAGATCTGATGCATAAGATGGTATCTTGTCAATGCAGCTACTCAAATACCTAAATATACAAATGCTCAAACCATTCAAATACTTCAAAACCACCAAGAAACTCAAGAAAATTATAATAATTCCCCGGCAACGGTATTAAATTTGGTACAGAATTACACAGTGGATGTAATACAAAACAATATTATATTTTCTATATGATATTCAGATACAAGTGGCTATTATATAGCCATAAAGGTAGGTAAACAACTTCCTAGAAAATAGGAAGTGAGTAGAACAATAAACCCGTATTGATATATTGTTATATAATTGTTATAACAATATATCAACAACTTACAAACAAATTACTCTATGAGTAATTATACAATTACATCACACATATATAATTATATTATCATTGATAATATAATTGCACATATTAATAATGTGAACACCATTCATTCCTAACATTCACCCCCTTGGTGTGAACATTATTAAATCCCAATATTCACCCCCTTAATGTGAACACGAAGAAGAACCAGAAATTGAACTACCTCCTGAAAGCACTTCTTAGACCAGGTATAGACTCCATAGATTATCTCTTTACCCTCGTAAAGGCGTAGTGTCGAGTTGAATTATGCAGGAATGCTCCCTTCCTCTTTGGGTTCCTATGGGACTTTCCCTTCCTCTCTGGGCGCCCGAATTCTAAATCTCCAAGATCCACAAGCTTCACACTAGCTGGATAACCATCCCTTGAATCTACCTTGAAATCTTCTCCTGCTCCCAAAAGTGAGTATTCTGACAACATGACTCCTCCAAAAAGTTCTGAAAAGGGTTTATTCAGAAAACCATCACTCTGCAAAACAAGAACACTAAAAATGAAAAAACCACACTGCACACATGTCACCAGATCAGTATGCGGCCCCGTCGTTGGAAACTAATGAGAGGACGCTGCTTGTCCTCCATCCTCCTGTGCCTCCATCCTCCGATTATACATACCGCTTAGGTCAGAGAAATGTGCTCAGACTTCTTTTTCGAACTTCTCATTTTTCGTAAAAGATGGTCTTTGTATTCTTTAGCTGTCAACCTTTTTCTTTTTAGAGCTCTAGGTGGTTCAAATTCGCTGTCACCTTCATATCCTTCTTCTAAATTTAGCATAGCTGAATTTTCTTGATCCTGTATATTTTTTATGTCACTCTCCATGGTAATTGGTTCCATGAGAATACATTGTTTTCTTCTTTTCTTGACCATAGTGAGATAGGTGTCGGATACAACCGAAAATACACCCTCTTTTTTTTTTAATACAAAATTATTTACCTAGACAGACTGACAATAAATAACGACACTTTAGACTCAAAACTACAATACGAACATTCCTAAGATCACCTATTTGACACTTTTACAAACAAAAGACTATAAGACCGAAACAAACATTGATTATTTGAAATAACAAAATTTTGACTTAATAAGACTTGACCTGTTATAAACAATGACGAAAAGAGTAAGAAGACTTTATAAAATAATATTATGAGACAACACAAAGAAACTTTATAATGGAGACCAAAAACAACCTAACCCATAAAAAAATGATGAAAAGACACATAGACCGGGTAATATTGACTCTACTTATTTTGATGGCACTATTATAAATTAATTTAACTCCATAGTCTAAGACTATATAGAATTATTTTGACATGAATTAAAAACTAATATCAATTAGACACCGACTGCTAAAATGACAATCATGTAAGACTTCACAAATGAAACAAAGGAAAATGACTACCTCCACTTCTGAATGTTAATTCTGAAAGCCAAGTACATCACTCTTATGCCAACGATGAATCAGGCAACGTGCAAGTGATTCTATTGAATGCAGATTTGGGAGTGGATTAGGCCGTTTGGGGCACTGTTGATGCAATATTCCACTACTTCAAAGGAGATTTTGACCAGGGGCAGAAATGGTGGTATGCCTGGTATTGGGAGACTGGAACACAAGCATAGGGAGTCAGTTGTTTGGCAATGTGGTGAATGTAATGCCGAGTTGATCCCAATGCAATTAAAAATAAAATATGTGCTAGTATGTGTTCACGCCATGTTCGAGCTGAGAGAATTTCAGTCGTGGAAAGATCTTTAGAGGAAGGAATACAATGATCTACCGTGCAAAACACCTCTGTTGAATTCGATCTTACCAGTCCACCTCTAATCCAGTGAATTCAAAGGCACCAAAGAAGCTTGTACCACCACGAAACTAATCTGCACAGAATCGATAGGACGCAATGCTGGTACAACCAAGACTGCGTGCTAAAACTAGTTTTTCTTACTCTACTAACTAACAATTAAATCAAATAGCTTCTATACTTATTGATCTCCTCATAAATCAGGGCAACCAAAGTTAATATATTTTCCAGCATGCAGAGGATCGGACACTGCTCTAATACCAAATATAAATTTGGTACAAGAATTGCACAGATGGATGTAATACAAAACAATATTATATTTTCTATATGATATTCAGATACAAGTGGCTATTATATAGCCATAAAGGTAGGTAAACAACTTCCTAGAAAATAGGAAGTGAGTAGAACAATAAACCCGTATTGATATATTGTTATATAATTTTATAACAATATATCAACAACTTACAAACAAATTACTCTATGAGTAATTATACAATTAACATCACACATATATAATTATATTATCATTGATAATATAATTGCACATATTAATAATGTGAACACCATTCATTCCGAAAA
>CM034147.1:21507204-21517946 GCA_019776745.2 Taxus chinensis
CTTCTACTTTTTCTGGAGTGGATCCCTCGGAGCCATTAATCTTGACACCCACCATTCTTTGCACCTTTTCCTTGCATGTATTTTTTTTCAAGGGCATCAACCGGGCTTTACAATCCAATATTCCTGTGCTTCACACTTCAATTTATTCCAATCTTACTCCACCCCACACTAAAGGATGGCGCTCCTCTACGCATATACAAATTCACTAGAGAGTAATGAGATTACAGGCGTGCAAGGTGCAACACAAAACAACAATGAGAAAGGAAACACAAGGACAATGCCTTAGAGAAAAATCCTAAACTAACTGGAAATACTTCCTTATTTACAAACACCAAGAAGACTTATTGATAGTAGGGCTTCATCCTATTCCCATTGAAGTGTCCTGGAAATATCATCCCATCCAGGATTTGTAACTGGCATGTGTGTGAATCAAGGATGTACGAGATGGTGTAGGGAACCAAAACCAATGCACTTTTAAATTTCCAGGATGGCAACAGAAATTAGAATCATATAGTAAGACCATCTACCCCAACCTCAAATTTCTTGTTCCTAATGTGCGATCATGCCATGATTCAAATTGCTTTCTCTGTTGTTTGGCTCCATCTGGTGAGTGATCATCTTTCATCTAGCTTCATCAGTTCATTAATTCTTTCTTCCAGCGCTTGCTCATTAGCTAGCCCTCTTGCACGCACTATTCGCAGAGAAGATAACATGATTCAATCAGAAGGACATCTTCTGTGTCAAACACCAATTGAAATAGTGTGGATTTGTTCAAAACCTTTTATAAGTTATCATATAAGCCTATAACAACAACCAATACCTTTTCATCCCAATCTTGCTTCTCAACATCACAGATCTTAGTCAATGTGTGACTAAGTATTTTGTTAAATGCCTCAACAGTTCCATTTTCCTGAGGGTGATAGGGAGTAGTTTGTGATGAGCTACCATGAACTCTACTAACAGGATCTGCACCGGTCTCATTCAAGAATAGTGTACCCCTATCATTGGTTAAAATGAAAGGGAATCCAATACCTCACGGTAATATTCCTCCCACAAAAATCTTACTATTGTAGCTGCTATACAAGTCCTTAGTTGGGGCTACCTTCTACCCATATTTTTTAATAATCTGTGCAAGTGATCACACATAGCGTGATCTAGTCCTACACGCTGCTGGTGTAATAGAGTCCTACACAAGTTTGTTGCCCATTTCTCAAAAGGTTTAGTGCTAGGTATAGGGTGCAAAGGCATTTCATCTCTCTGTCCTGGCTTGCCAATGTGCTGACAATGGTGACATGCTTTACAATACTCATTTCAATCCTAAATAGGGTCTCCCACCACAATCCTGCCATTAATAACTTACGTGCGGGTGGCATCACCTGCATAATGCCAACCTACACTTCCCTCGTGTGATTCCTCTATGATGGAAAGGTTCTCATACTCTAGTACACACCTACGTAAACTTCATCACACCCTATTTTTTATAAGTCCCCCACTAATCAACATGTAGGGCACGACGTTTTTGGCTAGTGCTTTCTCTCTAATGTCTTCATCCCTTCTGGGCCATACCCATCTTAAGGATCACATCAATATCCTCCAAGTCTTAGGGCACACACCACAACCTAAACAACTATGCATTTGGCATGGTATCTTCAATGCTCTGCACGTCCTCCCCTCAATCAATCCTAGAAAAATGGTGAGGTCCGGAATTACTCTTTCCTGGTTGATCACTATGGGTGAACTCAAATTCGTGGAATAACAACACCCATCGGCATATGCATCCTTGTAGGATAGGCTTATTCACCAAATATTTTAATTCCATGTGGTCAATGTAGAAGATAAAGGGAGTTTCCAAACAAATACTACCTAAACTTATGAAGTGTGTAGATCATAGACAGTGCCTCGGGCTTGGTTGTAGTATAATTTTTGTTCTGTTGGTGTCAACTTCCTACATGAAAAGCATAAGGGGTGATCAACAATTCCCTCACTAGGATGTGCAAGTACTGCCCCAATGACCATTCTAGAGGCATCCACATGAACATGGAAGGGGCTTGTCCCAAGAGTGAAAATGTAATATAGGTGTGGGGTGACAAGCCTATCCTTCAATATGTCAAACTCCTTTTGTTGCACCTCTCCCAATTGAAAGGCACTTTTATGCCCTTAGAAACTCATCTAAAGGTGTGGTGATCTGGAATACCCCTTGATGAACTTCTAATAGTAGCCCCATGTGTCCAAGATATTTGCGCATTGTGCTTTTACTAGTTGGCTCCCCCAATCCCACAATCACTATAATTCTATCAGAATCCACCAAAAAACCTTCTTTGCATATAATGTGCCATGATAGGGTTCCAAATGGGATAGCAAATACACACTTCTTGATGTTGAGGGATATCCTCGAATTTTGAAAGCTTTCAAACATCAACCGCAAATTGTCACAATGGTCCTTTACCAGTCCATACATGGTCCAATCATCAAGGTATACTTGGAGAAACTTATGGATGATGTCCTGGAAATCCTTTATTATAATGCATGAGAACACAGTGGGCACATTCTTCAACCCAAAAGGAATGAACATATAGGCAAAACTTCCCACTCGATGGCAAAAATTTGTCTTCTCTAGTATTCCTTTGCAATCCTCACCTGGTGATAGCCTGAGAACCCATCCGTGAAAGAATAGACATCGCTCCCTACCACTTCTAGGATATCTTCAGTAAATGGGGTTAGAAAAGGATGAATGATACATACTGCATTCAAATCCCTATAATCAACACATATCCTTATCCTCCCATCCTTTTTTATACTAATCACCATCAAAATTATCCATTCTGACTCCTCCATAGCTTCTATGATTCTTGATGCTATCATCTTGTCTATTTACTCCTTGACCTTTACGCGTAAATTAGGAGTCATTCGGTAGGGTCTCTTCCTAACCGGGAACACACCTTCCTTCAACTTAATTCTCATTTCCCCCAAGGAGTAGTGGACACCTTTGAGCTCATGATACCTACGTGGGAATAAATCCTTAAATTCTTGTAAAAGATCAATGATCTTAAAGACTTCCTTCTCCAACCAATAATCTCCAATGATAGCTTCCTTGGGTTCCACCTATGACCCGATATTAACCTTGTTTTTCACTAAAGGCTCATGGTAGGTGCATGCCCTTTCATACGCACTATCCATCACTTCGTGCAAGCCTTGAGAATGGTTAACCTCCAAATTTCCATCTATTAACCATCTATGGCATAGACCATCTTGCCTTTTTCTTTTTCTACACACGCGCACTCAAAGAGTACCTCATTAGATTCATCTTCACCAATTGTCCACCAAAACATGGCTCTCCTAGAAATTCTACAAGCCTATCCTCTACTTTGGAACTATCCCCCATCGTAAGGTGCTTGACTTCCTACAATGCCTTACCCACCGATGGTTTGGTTTTTAGATACTCAAATGCTTAGACGAGATCATCCGATAGTTCTTGCCAATTCCCTATTTGGTGGCATGTCTCAAAGTAGATGTACCATGCATGCGCGCAACCATGTAGTCTAGAATATAGTTTATGGATCCAGATGGATGCTAAGGGGTTATATCCTCCTTGTGGAGTTAGTGCTTCACTAAATTAGCTATTGGCACTCCTTGTAGGGTTGGTGCTCTACTAAACTAGGGGTCGGTGCTCCTTATAGGGTTGGTGCTCTACTAAAATAGGGATTGGTGCTCATTGTGGGGTTGGTGCATCAATAAATTTGAAACATGGTAATATAATGTTTGTGTTTCAGTGGGTTTTCTTCCCCATGAGGGTTTCCCACTTATATATGGTTTTCTTGTGTTGAGTACTTTGTTAATTTCTCTTGTGGTTGAGTTTTCATATCTTAACAAGCACACATGGTTATGAATGTTTGTATGGAAAATATAAATTGATGAATGTATGGTTTGGTAAATGAAATAATAATATTTGTAGGACTAGTTACCACCCCTCTTAGTCCCTTGTGCACTCCTCTTGTGGTGAGCTTAGAACTAAACTTGCCATGAACTCCATTTTAGCTCAAACTTGACTCTGCTATGTGGCTATACACGGAGATAACTGGCTCGGATATTAAACACTTATGTGACAACTTGATGATAGAGACGGAGGATTGGTCATTATGATAAACCTGGCTCAATTTCCCTAAAAATATGAAGTAGCTCAGTACAGTATTTATTAATATGGGGAGCTCGATTCGTCCGTTAACTTGTCGAGCTAATAGAACTAGCTCGGGGAGCCTTTTCTAGAAATTAGGTTGTTCCTCAATCCCCCACATACATTATATGTGATATGTTATATTTTTAGTGCTCTTTGGTCTATAAGAAGATGCCTGGTATGTTCATGAAATAATGCACCTTGGATTGTTTTCCATTCTGCCTATAAGGTGGGTCCCAAAACTAAGTGAAACTTTGAATTCAAACAAAACCAAGAAGAGGAAAAATTTCCTCTTGTGAATGTTTTACTCCTTTAAGAACCTTTCTAACACTAAATTCCCCTTACTTCTGACGACCTCCAAATGCAATCCTACCATGTCATCCAAATTTTTCACCGGAGGGTGGAAATTGATAATAATTTGGCGACTTGTGGGGCCATTTACCTGCCAATGTAGTGTGATCAGTTGTCTGAAGCTATCCATTGGGTATGGATTTTGTGTGGTCATCCTTAGCTGATCTAAAATTTGAAAATATTGACCCTGGAACATTTGAAATGTCATTTCCTACTTCATGGGACTGCCTACCACTACTTGCACTCTCAACTTTTATAAGAAAATATTGAAGTCAAGCTTTGTGAGAGTAGAAAATTTCTTGAAACCTAGATTTTACCCATTGCTACAACTATGATCCATGATGCTGAATGATGAGTACATATGAATGCTACCTCAACATTTGATTTTAGTTACTCCTGGCATTGTTTTGATTTGGAATTTGCAACTATTGTAAACAACTATGGGATTCCCACTGCAATCGTTTCTCTTTCCTAAAGCGTGATGAAATGTATACAAAGAATACACTAGAATAAATAGAACACGTGCACTAACACTTAGGGAAATTAAAATCCTATTCTAATAATAACAAAAACAATGTACATAAGCACTTAGAGGAATTGGAAATCCTAGACCAATATGTACAAGGTTGAGAATTATCCTTTTAGTAGCAATGTTTGAGTTAGATTCCATTGACTAGAATATGTAAATCTTCAATGTCTAACTTGGCCAGTCAGAATGCATTGATACTTTTGCATTCAGTGATCATATATGGACCACTCCATATGATATCGAACTTGGAATGCTTTCCTGGCTTTGCACGATCAACATCTGACTTCAGTTCCAAATCTCCTGCTTGGAATGTCCTAGCTTTATCTTTCTTGTAAAATATCCTATTGATCAATGCTTAATCCTTTTCCATGGTCTGCACTGCATATACTCTTGCTTCTTCTAATTCCATCATCTCTTTATACCTGATTCCCATGGGATCAAAATCATCTATTTCCAACTGCTTCATGAGTTTCTATGTTGGTAACTCAAGTGATATAGGCAGAAAAACTTCCTTCATGTATACAAGATTATAGGGAGAGCTTCCTGTAGAACTCTTAGGTGCGATTCTATCATCCCATAAGGGTGATTTGAGATTGATATGCCAAATTATCTTATTCTCGTCAAGATTTCTTTTGACGATTCTCAACAAGTTCTTGTTTGTAGACTCTTCTTGGCCATTACCTTGAGGGAAATAGTTTTGATGAAGTGTTTAGGTATATCCATTCTTGACATCCCATTCAGTGATTTTGGTGCCAAGGAATGCCAATGAATTATCTAATATGATAGTAGTGGGGACTCCAAACCTTGTGACTATCCCTTCATAGAAGTATAGAGATGTTGGATTCATTTGCCTCCTTAAGTGCCACTGCTTCAGTCCACTTGGTGAAATAGTCTATTTCCGTGAGTATCCACTTGTGACCTTAACTTTGAATTTGGATTTGACAACTCCAACAATGTCCAATCCCTATTGCATGAATGGTTTATCTTCTAAAATTGGATCAACAAGAAATAATGCTAAACTTTATTTTCCTGTGAAGAACAAACATTTCTTGCATTTCTTGATCCATGAGTAGCAATCAATAAACACCATAGGCCAATAGTAACCAACTTTCATGATTTTGAGAGTTGTTACTCATGGAGCAAAGTGTCCTCCTACTTCCCTGTCATGGAACTCATGTAATATCTTATCAACTTGACTTGTTGGGACACACCTTAATAACACCCCGTTCACATCTTTCTTCAATAGGATGCCATCAATGAGCATTTAACGGGAATGAGCATTTAAGTTTTTTAAGCTGGAGATGTTTATTTTCTTTTCACTCACCTACCCTCATTAAAAATAAGAAATACAATTTTTGTGGCATAGAGGATGTAGTGCCCTTTCCAAAAATTCCAATTTGTGAAAATTAGAGTTCTGGGTCAAAATTTATGCACATTTGAACTTCGGGGGTCAGGCATTCCACTTCCCTTTATATTACGGGTATTGCAGGTTTTCACGGAACTCATGTCCCTGTGGTATTTAGACCTTGCGGGCCTCCTTTCTCCACATCACCCAATTTAGGATTTTCTATCCTTGTGCATCTACCGTTGATCAGGCCAGGTGGGACGTTGACCTCTGATATATCCGCATTGCTTTGAGTGTGGGGATTTTGGAAATTTTGGGTTCAAGCTACACTCACGTCCCTCGGGCTAATTAGGCCATTTTTTCCACCTTTTCCACAATGCTTCACACCTTTGTCTAAGTCAACAAATGCGGGTTTTTGGGGCCCAAATGTCCCGTATTGAGTGGACTGTGAGAGTCATTGACCTCCGCTCCACCCACTTATTATGTGCCATGACAAATTTGGGCCTCGATGTCCCACATATCCCAGTGTGGCTTGGGACGTTTTCACCTGACTTTGTCGTACAACGATTACCCTGCGGATATTTCGTGCATTTTTGGCACATGATGCAAAAATTATTTTGGGCCACTTGGGCTTCCTACACTTGATATAATTACATTGCACTCCTCTCACAGCGAGCTATAATCTAGACTTGCTATGAACTCCATTTTAGCTCGAAAACTCGACCTCTGCTCTGCGACTTGACATGGAGATAACTGGCTTGGTTACTAAACACTTCTGTGATAACTTGATGACATGGAGGGAGGCTCAGTCATTACGATAAACCTATCTAAGTTTCCCTAAAAATATGAAGTATCTTGATACGCTATTTATGAATCTGGGGGAGCTCAATCCGTCCTTCAACTTTCCAAGCTAATGGAACTAGTTCGGGGAGCCTTTTCCAGAACTCAGGTTGTTCCTCAAGCCCCAACATACATTCTATGTGACCTATTGGATTTTTAGTGCTCTCTGGCCTAAAATAAGATGCTCGGTATGTTCATGAAACAATGCACCCTGGGTGTTTTTCCATTCTTCCTACAAGGTGGGTCCCAAAACTGAGTGAAAATTTGAATTCAAACAAAACCAAGAAGAGGAAAAATTTCCTCTTGTGAATGATTTAATCCTTGAGGAACCTTTCTAATACTGAAGTCCCCTTACTTTTGAGGACCTCCCAGTGCAAGGCTTCGATGTTATCCAAAATTTTCACCGGAGGAAGGAAATTGATAACAGTTACTAATACAAGGAAAAAAAGTAGACATGCAAGGTTAAATATAAAATTTGTTGGCGGAGGTAAAAATAACAAAAGAATAATCATGGTAGACCACTAATATGATGAGGAAGAGGTTTGTGAAATTTTTGTGACGTGTAGTGAGACAATGGTAACAACTTCCCATGTGTTTTTTGTTAAGAAACCAAAATATTTGCAACAATGAATACACTTAAAGTTGATTAACAAAATAATAGTTTACAAAGATAGAGATAATGAAATATAAAAAAATACCAAACATGTAAGAGATGGAAACTAGATTTACGTTGTAAACCCTAGCTGAGTGCTTAGGAGAACATCCACGATGCAACATATCAAGATTTTATTAACTCAAGATGAACACATTACATGCGAACTCGTTATGAGATAATTTAAATCTCCAAAAAAATATACACACCTAATCGGTGAAGTACATTTAGGATTCCTCGTCCTAAAAATAGAGTGGAAAAACACCATTGGGAAATGAGGTAACAACCGTGCCACAAAGGGATTGAAAATTTAACTTTGTTGGCACATATAAAACATTTTGGTGGAATGCAAGACCTCCACGCAACATGAAAAAACCACTGCAGTGGTTGCATAACCAATTTGGTGGTTTTGTAACAAAAAAACAAAATCCAATTTCATGTTAAAACAAAGAAAATCCTCCCAATTTAAGGTTGTGGAACTACCTTAACAGTTACCAACCATACCATAGCTATTAGGATTATTAATAATGTAATAACAATTATGCTAACATTTTCATTGCTTGTAATATTATTTTCCATATTAATGAAATAATCAAGTTTCTATCTTTGTTCCATAATTACAAAGATGATTCAGCCCATGCCCTACTCTATGTAAAACACGGCCTGGACATCCTTTATCCTAATTTTAACATGTCTTTATCTTCCTATGTCAAAGTAAGAAGGTCTACCTGATTCAGTCTCTAAAAATCAATTTTTTTCAACTCCCACACATCATGATACAATAATATGGTCTTAATGTCAATGATCCCTTTTTTCTAGTATATATGGGAATATGAGGTTGTATAAAGCTATGATTTGTAGGTAATTTTGAAATATTTATAGGAATACATCGATGTGGTCCTTAAAATATCAAACCACATTTACTTTTCTCTCTCTATATGAGATATGGAATTGTTTTATAAATAATAAAAAATAATTACATTCGGGATTAATGTTTAACCCTTAAGTTTCACAAAGAAGTTCCACATTTACACTAATATGGTAATTCTTCCACCAATGTGTACTTTTATTTTTATTGGGATCCCCCTAAGGTTGTGCATGAAAATGTATCCAAGATTCTTATAGTATTCCTCTATTATTTAATAATGAGAAAATACGAGGGTTATAAAAATGTTTTTCCCTCCATAAAGATAAAGGTGACAAGTTTATCATTGATATCCATACAAAAATATTTCATTATGTGATAAATTGGTTATCCATGCCTTTGGAGTTGAGGAATCATCTAAAATATTGATTTGAAACCGCATCATTTCATGTTCTCCTTAATAAAACAATTATTGGAAGAATATTTTTTTGAAGGATTTTCTTATTACCTCTAACCCAGTAAAAATTGAGGGGACCTTCACAAAAAATAGTGTTTGGAATTACTTTAAGGATGTCAATCCCTTTTTTAAGTGGTTTGGTGATGAAATTTTCTATGGCAATGATCATGTAACATTTAGTGATCTCACACAGCTTCTTACAACATCTAACCAATGGATGAAATTATTGGCATTAAAGCTTTGAGATTCTTTTGAAAATATGTTTGCAAATTGTAGGAAATAATTTCTTCTTGTCATTGAATCTTATAACATGTTTTGTAAAATAAATATGATCTCATTAGTTCCTATATTTACTTTATCATTTGCATTCAAGAGATAATTTTATATGTCATTGTGTACAAGCTTGAGATTGAACCTATTGGTTCTTGGATCTACAGACGTACAGGAGATGAGGTGAGAGGGATGTACCCACATGCATTTTTGTTATGTAGCTTGGGATGGGTTCTTCCTTCACTCTCCCATCCACTCTCTCCAAGGGAGTGATGGGGGAGGCACCTTAACAAAGGGTGTAGCTGATTTCCCTACTAATTTTGACTCTTCCTAAGTCAGGGTGAGTGAACCTAGGATGTAGCCCGAAAGGTGCAAGATAGGGGAAGGGATTGAGAGAATGTCTCGAATCTTCTAAGGATGAACATTCGATATTCAGATGTAGCCATCGAATGAAACATTAACCTAAAAGAGTGGTCACAAAGTAGTGCAAGCACCTGGGAACCCTGATACAAGTCACTAAAGGAAGGTTAAACATGATCCACACATTAACCCATGCAGATCTACATGAGTCATTCCAGGATAATAATGAGGATTCTAAACCTTGAGTAAAAAAATCAAGGTACATGCATTAACAATGTATTCTCACAAGTGGATCTGTATAAGTTGAAAAAGTGAAGTGAGATCCGCACGAACACTTATGGTACTCAAAGAAGTTTATATAATTTTGTGAGATGGAGACATAATTATAGAAAGGAAGAACTTAGGACGTCAAAAGGAACTGGGAGAATAAAAAATTATATCAACTATTTTATCATGAAACCCTTTTCATTTTATGAAGATAGTGGAAACATAAAATAGGATTCTTGCAAGAATCGTTTGCAAGAAACCTATAAGAAAACAAATAACTCTGATCCCTAGTAACTTAGCTCAAAACCCCTAAGACTAAATCACCATATGCAGATTACACTGATTTCCTAAATAAAGGGAACCCTACAAAAATTAAACATGCCACCCAGTCTTGCTTAGTTGGTAGGAATTTTATAGGAAAAAAATAATAACATCCCAAGTTACCCCCGAAGGAAATTTCTCTTCCACCCACACCCTGACAAAACTTGAGCGCGATAGGGTATTTTCACATAAGATTACAATTATAAATCACACAAGATATGTGTGGAAAAGACACACATTATTACCCCTAAACATGATTCCACAAAAATATCATAACCAAAACAATTAGAGAAGGTTGTTTAGAGAAAAAGAAA
>CM034147.1:21518446-21546001 GCA_019776745.2 Taxus chinensis
TTTGGCTGCAATGCCATCAAATGCCACTTATCATACTAACACTTCTCCTCCTCCACCTGTCCACCACCCATCACCACTTCCCAAACCTCCTGTTGTAGTGAAGCCACCACCCCCTCTCCACACCAAGCCTGTATCTCCTCCTCATTACATTTACAAATCCCCACCTCCATCCGTTCCAAAGATTTCTCCTCCACATCATCCTACACCAGTTTACCCTCCACCCGAATCATCCCCCCCTCCTCCACCACCACACCATGAGAAGCCACCAGTATCACCAGTACCATACAAATCCCCACATCATCCTACACCAGTTTACCCTCCACCCAAATCATCATCCCCTCCACATCATCCTTCACCAGTATATCCTCCACCCAAATCATCCACTCCTCCTCCACCACTCCACGAGAAGCCACCAGTATCACCACCATACAAATACAAATTTCCTCCGCCTCCAAAGGTGGAAGTGAAGCCCCCTCACTACCCAACTCCTTCCCCTCCTCCACACGTTAAGTCTCCAGTCTATCCACCACCCAAACATCACTACTCGTACAAGACTCCTCCTCCTCCTCCATACTAGTTGCCCTGCAATAACAGATCTATTCAGGTACCACATTCATTCGACATTTGGGCTCTTATCATTCATTGATTTGTATAGTAGGGGACATTATTGTTATCATGTTTTCAAGCTTTGAATTTATTAAATAAAATTAACCATATTTGTTTATTACTGCAGGTTGCTAAAGTGTTGTCTGGAAGTTGAAGAATCTTAGAAAAAGCCTTTAAATAATTTAATACGTTCAATAATGAATTGCAGTGGATGTTACAGGGAGACAACGCACAACGAGTTGACGTGGAGTTTACTGTGCCAGATGGAGAGATAGGGCCTTTGTCTGATTTCAATGTATCCACTCCAACTGCAATCTTGGTCATTCAGATTCTTTTTGGTGTCAAAATGACCAGGTTAAACTCCACTATGTAACGCCTTACGACATAATTAACCTATACCATTTCAAGTTACTTCAATTTAGAAAATTGTATTTTTAATGTGTTGTGTTTCTGTGTCTTATTTTTGCATAGATTCGTTATTATATTGATGGGTATGTGGGAGACTAAGTTGTATACTAGGTTTGATTTTTTTATCATGAGATTTTTTTATTCCATAAAAAAAATGTTGATCAAAATTTTATATATACTTGTACTGTAATTACTAGAAGTGGTGTCACTTATCACATGCATGATGGAAAACAAATACACTAAAACACACAAATAAAAATAATAAAAATGGTGTTCCTTATCAAACATGCACAATAGAAAACAATTTCATACTGCATTAATCAACCCCACGACTTATCTATTGACATCATGATAACTAACCTATACTCCGCATGCATACATAACATGTTATATAATTTCCCCTACTTGACAATGTGCATAACATTGTAAAAAAGTGTACACGTGATTGTAATTAAGTACATCATTTTTTACGACACTATCTACGTAAATCCCAAAAAAAATAAAAAATGAAAGTGACAAAAATTGTCAAACTAGTGACGACCATGGGCAAATGGGGATATTTAATTATTGTATTTTTCAACTTAGTGCTCCTTTAGAACTTCCTTGGACCATATTTCTCCACAAAATAGTGCCAAATTAACAGTAAAAAGTCATGAAAAAGCAACGATGATAGCCTCCATGATCCAATAACTATATTCACATTCTTCTAGATGATAACTATTTTTTTTTTTAATCTTCCGTCAAGCTCTACTGCCACCATTTCCATGAAGGATATATATATCACTACAACAAACAAGACTTTTTTACCATAATTGTTCTACAAAATTTCTACAATTTGAAAGAATTGTAGAATATTTGTGGCATAACTATAAAAAACTAGTTTAGTTATTTTTAATTATTGTGGATTTTCCAAAATATAAAAATAATGTAAGAAAATTGTAGATAAATCACATATCCAACCCTTTGCAATAGAAAATCCAAAATGTTTATAAAATAAAATTTGAAGCTATCATAAAATTACCCACAACCTTTACATATATACAATATTTTAATAACTTTAATTTAAAATAAATTAATACTAAAATTCCATATTTAATATTGTGGAAATGCCACATCATTCAAAAAAAATGTTTTTTACATTTTTTAATCAACAAACATATAGAAAATTATAATTAGAATTATATGAAAATCCAGCTAGAAATCGCACATTATAAAAAATAATATTGCATAAAATTACTTACTATATTTAATTGCAAGTATTATAGGTAACAAAATGTGTAAATAAATATAATAATATATTGTTGAAACAATATATTATAACATCTCTGACAATAATCTCTCAACAATAATAATTACACATGTAATTATTATTCACACACATAAATATGTGAAGCACTATAATATTCCTAACAAGTGTGTCAAGGACTACTTGACTGATTTTTATTTTTCCTATGGTCCCAAATAGAGAAGCTTCCTGCTAGGCTCGAAGAAGGATACAATACAAATGACAAACATAAGAAAGAACACCCCTAGAAGAATCCATGTCTCTTTCCACAAGCATACCAATCCCACCTCTTCATCCACAACTCAGAAAAAGAAAGAGCACCTGGTCACGTGATTCGTAGAATTCTATACGTCGTCCTTGCTAGAGGTAGCAGAAAGGACACGTCGCGACTCAACAAGATGGTCACTCAAATGAAGAATTACCAGAATTAGGAGAAGAAGATGATCTTTTGGGGCTACTTTTATAAAAATCAATGATATAACATGGGGGAATGTTGGTATATTCCATTCAAGTCATCATCTTATCTAACAAATAAAATTTCTTTGAAGACCATATCACAACATTATTTGTTGTTTCCCTTAAGTTTTGGTGGTTGGTTTCTCAATAATGCTTTCTAGTGGGAATGTTGCTGAATGATTTAGGGAAGTGGCTAGTCCCAAAATTTTCCTTTTCACAGGAACACCAAATCAAGGGATTGAACATCTATAAATCAAATGAAAACACTAACTAATTTCATTGATGCATTTTTTGTCTCTTAGTGGAGAGGATTACAATGATGAAAAAGATAAGAAATAGGGAAAATCATGAGAAACTTAGACACATGCAAGATTCCTATATGTAGGTGATGGTGAAGGAGAATATGAACACTAGGGTTAATTTCCCGAGTCTTTCCCCCTTATGCACGAGTCATCGTGGTCTCTTGGTATACTCTAAAGATCTCAGATTTGGAATATGGTAAAACATTTTTAACCTATTACCTCCTTTGATAGGCATGTGCATTATGTTTCAAGAGTTATTCATTCTTGTTAGAATTTTAGCAATCCTATTTGTAACATCATGTGGATTTAGTCAAGGTCCTTTATTTTTCTCATGACATACCATACCTCTATTTTGCATATTATTGTTGGCAATGAGCATTATTGTCTCGCATGTGCTATATTTTCCTTACTTCTTCATTGGCGCTCTTAGTGTTGAGCTCTCCATGGGAAAATAACTACCTCACCCAAATTTATTGTCATGGTTGTTAAAGAGGTGTCATGGAGACAAGAACTCCCATGCCACCTCCTTCTTTCTACTCTTCAGTTCTCGCATAAGATAATACTTGTACACACTATCTTGACCTGCTATAATATCTCCCATTGACAAAAATTCCATCTCACTTTCTCTCTATCTATCGGTCTCTAAGCCTCAAAGAAGCAAGATCTTCCCCCACGTCTACCTTGATTCACTCCGAGAAGATTCTTTCCAACATTGAAGAGCCGAGTCTATAAGAAATTATAAGGTGATTATAGCATTTGTATCCCATTCACCTTCTTTTCTGATAATACTACCTATCATGTTTATCTTTTAAAGGCATGTTCTAAATCATCCTTTTCTCACCCAATCCTTGTTATAAGGATATGTGAAACTATTGACATCATAGATAAAGAACGACATGGGTCTTAAAGTAAAAAATGTCTCAAGAGTCTATAGCCACCTAATATATTGTTGGCTTCTACATTCAAAACATAGTTGAAGATGTCTCACGAGGCCTCCTTCCACCTTAGAAAAAAATAAGAGCGATTAGGGTCTCTACATAGAACTGCCTTTTTCATGTGGTTCAATATTTGCTTCTTTCTCTAGATTCAATAATTAATATTCCCTCCTTTTCAAATCAATATCTTCACTCTCTTGTACTAAAGCTTACATTTCCATCTAACAATCCTCCATTATATAAGGGACAATTTATTCTTTTACACATATTGGCGTTTCTACTAAACCTCTTCTAAGTAATTGATAGTTAGTAGTTCATTTTAGATATTAAACTCCTATGAAGCTACTATGCCGTCCTTGTTTTAGTGCACCCTTTAGTGACCCCCGGATGAATATGAAAAATCATGTGGTCCTTGTTTTAGTGCACCCTTTAGTTATCCGCGGATGAACATGAAAAAACTCGAGTCAATATCTTGACAGTGATGTTCTTTAATTGAGTTAAAGATAGTGATCCGATAATGAATATGAAAACCAGCGAGTCAAATTTACCACGAGTGTTTAAAAGTACACGTGTTCTGAATATACGTTTTGTTGTTAAAGAAAGTGGGCGTACTTTTGCCAATGTGCACGATGAATGGTGCTCCTTTGCTCCTATATTATCCCACTGGAAAACCCTAAAAAAGTCGGACGTTCAACTTAGTGGTATATGATTTTTTTTTTTATCAATTTTAAGGTAGATGAAGTGGTATTCCCCTGGTATTATAAGGTAAGGAAATATATTTTGAGTTTAACTTCAAAATCCTATCTACGTACAAATTACTTAACCCAGCGAATGGTGCAAGGTACAAAACTTTTCATATTTTAATTTGTATATATATTATGTGCATATCTGAAAGTGGAGCTCCAATGATCTGACAAGGGCAGCCAATTTACAGGCACCCTGAGCTCCTCACTCACCAAATTAAATCTCTTATTAAGAAAAAATGATCCCTTTTTTCATTTGAACGAAATGGAACAACCGAGCTCTGGAAACCATCCGCTAAAGAAAATTGTGGCAGCAGCTAATTCCTGCATTGTTTTTAAGATAAGGAGAACTTAAGTGATTAATCCTCAACTCACTCCGGACATGAATGTATAGATTCTCCTTTAATCGACCTGCTGATTTCACTCCATCATTCAGTTTTCTGTGTATCCACTCGTTCAAAATAATGCCAGGCATCTTGGGTATTAAATCATGGATATTTACTATTCCCAATGTTTTCACACCAATCTTCTCCATTATCTCTTTAAAATCACGGTTCCCAACTTTGGGGCTTCCTGTAGTGCCCACTTCCCTTTGACACCTTTTGATACTGATGATTTCATTATAGACATTACTATGTTTTGTATAGTATGATGGTTAGATGTTATATCAAGGATTATTATTGATCTGGATTCAGTTATTATACATGATGATTACTAGAGACATTTTCTATATGATGATATACTATTTGACATGGACGTATTATAGATGTTGATTTGGACATGTGACATTGGATATTGTGATATCATGTGAATAGACCTAGTATGAAATATTATTGATGATGATATAGTTGATTAATTAACTAAGAATGATAATGTTGTTTTATTGATGTTGTTGTGATTCACATGTTTAGATTATCTTGAGATGTTTTTTATATCATTTTGGATGTTCTGATATGGCCATGAGGCCGAAGGAGGTATTTTTGTTTTGCAGGTTAAAATTATCACAACAATGTCGGGGAACTGGAGACTAAGCATATTGAAATTCTGGATGAATCCAACAAGGTCACCATGGCAACTGTGTTGTGTGTGTGTGTGTGTGTGTGTGTGTGTGTGTGTGTGTGTGTTGTGTTAGGGATTCCCATGGGGGGATTTCCATTATATGTGACCATGGGTTTGTGTATTTATTAATGTGGTTTTTTTATTAATGTTGCATGTGTTTATTTTGTGATGTGTTACCCTTTTCATTAGTTATTATATGTTGTATTAATGTTGTGGTTAATCGTATGTGTTAAAATAAATAAATCAATATGTCATAAGAATGTAATTAATGAAGTTGTTGATCTTAAATGAATTATTGTAAGAGTGTGGAAGAAATGTTTTAAGAGTGTGTAAGAGAATGTAATATAGATTTTGGAGTGTGAAACACTTCATCCTCTTGAGAATTCGAATGTGTCCTAGGAGGCTATATTTGGAGGCTTGTGGGACAAGTTAAACTCGTCCCACACCTCTTACAATTATTCACCAACCATACCTATGGTTTGGAGGTTAAATTTAGACCTTTTTAATGCATTTTGAAATGACTATTGTAAGTTTTAATTGCACTTCTCTTACATGTTTTAAATTCAGTCTTTTTGGGGTATGGGTTATTTTGGAGTGTGTAAGTCAATTTGTCATTTTATTTATTATGTTTAGGTGAATGATGTTGACTTTAGTTTTGGGGGTTGAAGAAGAATGATGTGGCATCCCACATGGATCCACATCATCCTACTTCTCTTCCCTCTCCTTTAAAATTCAAACTCCTTGCTTGTTTGATGGTTGTTGAAACTTTGCTTATTTCTCTTGGGGTGAATTTTTCTTGCTTGTGAAAGGAGTTTGGATTCATTTGCATGCTGGTGTGTTGCTGATTTTAGACTGCATTTTGGCATTGGGAAGCTTGTTGATCTTGGGACAAAGTCCATTATGGAGAGGTAGGAACTTGAACCTTTTGAAAATGTCTCTTCTCTTTCTATGCATGTTTAAAATGGTGAATGTTTTATGTGTGTGTTGGCTGGTTGGGTAGACTGCTTAGGACATAGTGTAGGAGAAGGCTATGGGGAATCCATGTGTGGGGGGGCCTAAGGAATGCCAATGACATTAGTTTTATTGTGGAGGGATTTTGGGATTAAGATCCACCATGGAAAATAAATAGCTTGTATTTCTTACTTTGTGGGGGGCATAAGAAAATCTGTGGGGGGCATAAGAAAATCTGTGGGGGGCATAAGCAAATGTGTGTGATGAATTATTAGCGGTTTATTTTTGGTGGATGCTCAATTCCCAATTGGGAGGCATAAGCAGCTGTTAGCTAATTAATACATTTTAGTTAACGAATAGTTTCATAACTATTTCTTTCACTCGTTTCCTCCCTCGCAGCCTATTTAAAGGCGTCACTTTATATCATTTTAATATAGCAATATATACAATCTTCTGTGTGCACCTATCATTGGTTTCAGAGCAGGTCGTGCGTGAAGGAAGAGAGGAAGAGCAGACTGGTGCGTGAAGGGAGCAAGGTTTGAGTGCCTGTCCCGCCGTGGAGAGTTCTTTGCTGGTGCGTGAAGAGAGCGTGTTTGGGTGCCTATCCCGCATGAAGGAGGAGTGCGCCTGTCCCGTGTGAAGGAGGAGTGTGCTTGTACCACGTTTGCGAGGAGACTGAGACCACCCAATTGCTGTGCGTGTGAACTGTGGAGACTGAAACTGTCCCGTTTGTGCTGTGCGTGGCGCTGGAGGTGCATGAGTTCGTGGAGACTCAACAAAGAACAAGAAACAATCTGCATTGAAGTGGAGCGACTGGTTTTTTGGCGTTTTGTACTCCTTGCTGGCGAGGAGATTCAAATCCAGCGTGCCTACCTACGTTGGAAGTTGAAAGTTGCAGACATGTATTGAAGAAAACAGTTTTTGGCATATTGTGAGCTGTGGCCGTGGAGGGACAGTTGAAGGAGCCGCTGAGCGTGAAAGATATTTGCTTGCTGTGAGTGAAGATTCAGAACCCGTGCGTGACCTCTACCTGCAAGGAAGTTGCTTGCTGTGCGTGGAGAATCAGATCCCGTGCGTGAACTCTACCTGCGAGCAAGCTATGTGCTGTCCTTGGAGCGTGGAAGCAAATCAGTGTGTGCGCGTATGTCTCAAATTTCTGATGCACAAAGCACCGCGAGCAATGCACCAAATATTTGGGCATTGAATGACAATGAAGACGCCACTGGACTGTTCTTTGCCTTGATCAACGAGCTACACAACACTGGGAACATTCTCTTTGACGAGATTGTGTGCCGAGGACTGTTGGAATACTTTTGGTTTGACGTTCGATGTCAAGCACGGCGGATTCGTGTAGAACTTGAACGTGGTTATGATGCAGATGACGAACGCGAAATAGAATGCCCACAGGAGCGTCGGCGTCTCACTGCACGAGCCTATAGAGCCCATCTTCGGGATAGATTCCTTCAGTAAGCATTGTAGCCATTTTTGGAAAATAAATAAATAAATAAGATACATTTTTGAGTTTTTTGAAAATGTCTGCTCCAAAAATATTGCTATCCGATGCCCAACTCTTGAAAGGGCCAAATTTCGCCGCATGGAAAACCAAAATGCGGACGATTCTTCAATTCAAAGATCTTTGGGGGATTGTCTCTGGCAAAGACGCCCCTCCCACAGACGATGATCTATTGGAAAAATATGAAAAGGCTGATGCGAAAGCGCTAATGCTCATCACCCTGAGTCTTTCTGATGAGGTGTAGCCATACATTCGGGAAGCAACTGCTTCTTCTCAGGCATGGAGTGCATTGTGTACCATCTACGAAGCTAAGAATCTAACGACAAAGTTGCAACTTCAGACAAAGCTTCATACGATGAGTATGCATGATGGTGAATCAGTAGAAGCCTTCTTGTGGCGTGTAGCTGAGTTACGTGCAGAACTCTCTGCACTCGATCAACCAGTGGACGACAAGATGCTTGTCCCGCTCACCCTGCGAGCTCTTAAGTCACGGTTTCGGACACTGAGACTCACCACGTTGACAATTACTGCAATAGTAGGTGAGTTTTGCCATCTACCTGAAGTGGATTATCCTGTCATCAGGATGGATCCATGCAATATGTACAAGAAGTCTTCGTATATCAAGACTCTCATCATGAGGCAAGAACATGAGCCTCGGAAAGTTCAATCTGATACTCTAGAATTAGAAGTTCAGCAGCCATCTTCACAGCTTGGCCACCATATCGGCCACCCCAAAAGCATGCATAATTGCAAGGCGGATCGGTGGTGCCACATTTGCTCCATGGATCCTGCATACGATCTGCGAACTGAGATTAGCTCACGGTCGCAAGTATGCAAATATCTGGTCTGAATATAGCACTTCTGGCCGATGGTTCAATCGAAGAAATCACGAAAGCATGACTTGTAATCAGAAGCAGAAGGGCCACATTGCTCAGCTCAGAAGGAATTGCCACCTCCGATGACGAGGTACCAGATGCGACCCATTCTGACATTGTTCTAGTCTCACAGAATTCGCAGTCGTCAGAGGATGTCTGGTTGATTGATTCAGGTCCTCGGCGCACACATGACTCGTCAACAGAGAAGTTGTTCCCAGTACTCTGTGTGACCGGCCCACTGGAGATCGGATCACCATTGCAGACAGATCAAGAGTCTGGTATGCAGTCAGGGATAAATGATGTCATCATTCCTCTTGGAACACGAAGCTGTACACTGACAAAGGTGCTCTATGTGCCAGGTCTGACCTGAAGTGGATTTCCTGTCAGTCAACGGATCCTAACCATAGAATGCGAGGTCTGTATATCCCTATAAGAAGAACTGAGTCAAGTCCTGCATCATTTCCCAGGGATACTCCAGTCATTGCTCAAGCATTTCTGAAGGGCCGTGTATTTGCACTGGATGCGGTCACTTCATCTAGCGTTTCTCTCTCTGCATCAACGTCAGAGTCCAATACACTTGAGCACTATGTCCGATATGGTCATCAGTCTGACTTTGGCTCTGCATCAAGTCAGTGCGAAGGAAATGGTAACAGGGCTTCCTCCAGTCTCCCACTCCTTACAGGGATGCTACAGGATGTCTTGCGGGAAAACAACATAGCAGGATCCGTTGATGACAGGAAATCTTATCATTCTTCAGAGCATCTAATCAGGTCGCTTCGTACCGATGGGTGCAAAGGACCCCTGCCAGCTTCAGACATTCAAGGTTTTGTGTACTTTCAACTCATCAGTTGACTGATTACTCACGGAAAATGTGAGTATATGTCCTTCAGAAGAAGAGTGAGGCAGTTGCAACTTTCCAAACTCTGGAGTATCAGCAAGCCACCAGGCAGTCTGGGAAGCCTCTTCTTCTCCTACAGCTCATATACGAGACTTGGAATTTATGTCAAAGGAGTCCGTTAGCATGACAGGAAGCATCATGGCATTCAGACATTACATTATTACTGCTTCGTAGTACGGTGCAACAGGAAATGGGATTTCCGAGCGCCACATTAATTCTCTTCATGGAGATGGCTCGTTGTATGCTCTCGACCGCCAAGTTGGAGGAACAGTTTTGGGAAGAAGCAGTCCAGACAACAGTGTATTTACTCAACCTGGTACCCACGAAGATCTTGCAGAACAAGACACCGGAAGAGGTATGGACTGGTCGTAAACAAACTATTCATCATTTAAGAGTTTTTGGTTGTACTGCATATATGCATGTTCCAAATAAGAGAAGGAAGTAGATCGATCCAAAGACACTGCCATGTCTTTTCTTGGGGTATAGTACTACCTCAAAGGCATATCGTCTCATGGATCCTGAGACAAAGAAGATATACGAGAGTCGAGATGTGGTATGTGATGAGTCGTCCTTTGACTCCCTGCCACACAATGGAGATCCAGTAATGACCTTGTCACATAGATTGCTCACACATCCAGATGATGAGCAAGATGATTCTTCTCAGAGAGAAGAAGAGCAGAGTGGAGACTTGTTCGTTGATCTTGGCAAACTAGAAAACACATCTTCACATCAGCAGCGCCAACGTCTGAAATGGGTCCAGAGTATTATCAGGGATGCACACCTGAACTCACTTCCAGGTACTTCTACGGGAGTTAGAACACGAAGTCAAGCTAGACATGAGGTAAATTTTACACTCATGAGTTCAGTTGTTGAGAACACCGAACCTGACACTGTTCGTGAGGCATTAGACCAACCATAGTGGAAACAGGCTATGGATGCTGAATATGATTCCCTGATTCAGAATCAGACGTGGGAACTTGTCGATCTGCCTCCAGGTAAGAAATCCATTGGCTGCAAATGGATTTTCAAAACAAAATATAAGGCAGATGGTTCAATCGACAAACACAAACCACGACTTGTTGCAAAGGGTTATGCTCAGCAGGAAGGAATTGACTATGACGAGACCTTTGCACCCACTGCGAAGATCAAAACCATCAGAGTTGTATGTGCACTAGTAGCACAAAATGGATGGAAACTTCAGCAGATGGATGTCAAGAGTGATTTTCTAAATGGTGATCTACAAGAAGAAGTGTACATGGCCCAACTTGAAGGGTTTGTAGACGAGCATCAACCACACAAGGTATGTCGTCTGATAAAGTATCTTTATGGACTTAAGCAAGCACCTAGGGCATGGTATATAAAAATTGATGATCACCTATTACAGCATGGATTCACTCGTAGCCCCTCAGATACAAATTTGTATATCAAGAAGGTAGGAACAAAGATTGTCATTCTAGTTTTGTACGTAGATGATCTTGTGATCACAGGAAGTTCTGACAATCTTGTAGATGATGTAAAGAATGATATGAAGAAATCCTTCGACATGACTGATTTGGGGCTACTTCACTATTGTCTTGGGTTAGACATATGGCAGAAGAAGAATCATATCTTCGTCTCCCAGATGAAATATGCCAAGACGCTCCTGGAAAAATATGGAATGTCAAATTGTAAACCAATGTCCACACCTATGGAAAAAGGTTTGCAATTATCTAGATTCCAGGATTCACCACAGGTAGATGGCACTCACTATAGGTAGCTTGTGGGGAGTCTCATTTACTTGACTTATACCAGACCAGATCTTTGCTTTGCTGTGAGCTATCTCGCCAGATTTATGTAGGATCCGAAGAAATGTCATTGGATAGCAGTAAAGCATGTGTTGAGATATGTCCGAGGTACAGTTGACTTTGGTCTGGAGTATCAGAAGAACACTCAGTTCTTCTTATAGGGATATATAGACTCAGACTATGCAGGATCCGTTGATGACAGGATATCCACTTCAGGATATGTTTTTCATCTCGGATCTGGACCTATCTCGTGGATCAACAAGAAGCAAACTGTTGTTGCTCTCTCATCCACTGAGGCTGAATACCGCGCTACATGAGGAGCTGTGTGCGAAGCAATTTGGTTATGTCACATTCTTGCAAATATAGGGATTCCTAAAGAGAAACCTCCCATCATTCACTGCGACAATCAAGGTGTGTTGAAGCTTGTGAAGAATCCTGTTTTTCATGAACGAACAAAGCATATTGAGGTCGAATGTCACTACATTCGTGAACAGGTCTTGAAACACCAAATTCAGCTCCAGTACTGCCCTACTGATTTTCAAGATTGTAGATATTCTCACCAAGCCTCTCGGCAAGGTGAAGTTTGATTTATTTAGGGGGTACATTTGTAAGAGCAATGTATTAAGGGGGGGAATGTTAGATAACTAATACATTTGTGTTAGTATTTGTTAGTGATCGGTTGTATAACCGTCTCCCTCACGCATAGTCTCCTCATCGGCCTATATAAAGGCGTCATTTTGTATCTTTTGAATATAGCAATATACATTCTCTTCTTGTGCGTCCATCAGCATCCTCTGCCACCAATTCCATGGGCAAACTCCAATCAAAGGCACTTAGGCTTTTCATGTATTAGTGTTGCAAAGAAGTTTCTAGTGATTGGTGGTCACTACACACCATTGGACATTCTAGGTCCGCTGAAGAAATTTACTGCAACTAATGAGGTTGTACAGTTTGATCCTTTCACAAATCAGTGGAGCAAAGTAGAAGGTATGAGAGTTGTGCAGTAAAACTTTGCATGTGCAGCTGTTCGTGGCAAGGTGTATGTGGCAGGCGGCTACAGCCAGTCATGTGCAAGCACACTCACTCATGCAGAATGTTATGATCCTGTGGAAGATAGGTGGCAGGAAATCTCACCCTTGCCAAGTGCACATGAAGACTGTGTTGGTTTTTCTTGTGGTGGTTTATTTTATGTTGTTGCTGGAATAGAAAATCGAGCAGAGCAAAAGACTGCAGAAGTTTTTGATCCAGTAAAGGGTACTTGGTATTCCCAGTTAAATTTTTTGGTTGTCTTTTTTGATTAATGCCTTGTCCTGTGACAACAGTGAAAGACTACATCTATGTAATTGATGATTGGGATGGAAACAATATAAAAGTTTGGGATGCATGGAGTGGTTCCTGGGTTAATGTGGGGCAGTTGTTGGGTGTGCAGTTTTAGAGGAGTGAGTGGTATTACAATCAACTGGTTTCAATAGCCTCAACTGGGGATTTTTTTTTTGGTGGATTTGTTTTTCCTTTTTGTAAACAGCTTGGTCTTCTCGATTCTCTGGGATATCTAAATCTGTCTTACAACAATCTGTCAGGAAGGATACCAAGGGATGGTCATATGTTAACATTTGATAATTCATCATCATATTTAGGAAATCCACATTTGTGGGGATGCCCTCTTGAGAGAAATTTTTCTCTACCTCATTTACAACAGTCTACTCTACCAGTACCCACAATGGATGATGAGGAAGAGAGAGATGAAGGGTTTCCATGGTTTTGGATGTGTTTTGGATTGGCAGTTGGAATGGGATTTTCTACAGTGGTCATGGTGCTTACTTTTCATGTGAGGTGGAAGAATGAATGCTTTCGACTGGTGGACCGCTTAGAACTGGTGCACCCGGATTCCAGTACCTACAGTTCTTATGCTGACCCGTGCAGAGTCTGTACAACCTGTTGAAGCTAGAGAAACAGGCAAGATATTTCTACACTTTTCTACTGTTATTTTATTTAAAAATATTGTGAAATGGAACCACTTTTCCTTGCATTGATTTGTCAGTTGGATGTCATGATGGAAGATTTCCCTTTCTGCTTGTGTCTTCTTGTTTTAGCTTTTATCGTTGACAGTATGTGGGTCGAAAGGATGTGTGTGCCCTCTCCTTTAAATGTTATGTTTCTCTTACTCGAATGATAGAACTTCGTCTGTTTGTTTATGTATTAATTCTTCTCTGCGATTGAGTTGCAAGTTATTATGTTGATCAAGCTAGTATTTTCGATATCATGGAAGTAAGTTTACAATAACTATGAAACCCCCTTCCTAGCACCCAAGTTGTCCTTGACATTTTTTGTTAGCTCCTTCACAAGTCCCTTTGATAACCTTTGGCATTGAGAAAGAAAGGTTGTAGGATTGTGTGAGCAATGCGTGGGCTAGCCAGCTTAGAGTTGTGGTATTAAAACTGGTAGAATAAAAGGGTTCGTGTGCAACGTGTTTTGCCATCTCACGTGTTTAGACTCTTATACTATCTTTCATCTTGTTTCTAGGCTTTTAAGGCCATCCTCGGGAAGTGCCTTGACCACCCCTATCAACTTGAACCATAACTAGCTTTTCAGATCAACTAAGCTGGAGGTTTCATTGTGCGAATCCAGTAACTCGTTGACACTAGAATAGTTTGGTCTAATCCCCCTCTCAGAATTATTTCTGATGGCACTCTTCTATCTTTCCTAACTTGCATTATTTTCTCCCTTGTAATGTTAACGCTATCAATTAATATTGGTTGGTTTTTATGCACGTAATTACCGTAATAGTTTGTGATGGAAATTTCGTTAAATGTGATTAACCTTTGGGAAAAACTCATCTTTCATTTGATAATCCTATGGATTCATAACGGAAGGTTTTGTTTTGATAATGTCACTTAGAAGTTATGTTTGTATCTTTGTGTGATGGTTGACTGCGTTACCAAGGATTTCCTTAAAATATGGTTGTTTCGGTAAATGGATAATTTATTTTAAATTAATCAAACATTAGAATTGTTGTGGAAGTTTGCAAACCTTTAGTGTTATAAAATTGTTGATGACATTATTGTTTACCCTTGTGTGACGGAGCCCCCTTCTCCTCTCGCATGCTAGCTACTAGCCTGTAAGACTTTGACCCTTCCTGGATGGTTGGTAGATCTCTTTGTAGTTAATGGTCAAAACTAGTATACTTTGCCTTCGCTTCGAAACTCATGTTGTGTGTATACTCTAATTGATTTCCAGTTTGAAACTCAATTATACATGGCTTTTTGTGTTGATATCTGAAACTCGTGTTTCCCCCTTCTTGGGCCGATCAACTCTTGTTCTTTTGGAAAAATATTACTTTAACCTATGCGTTTGGTTCCTTTGATAAATTTTTAGATGACTGGTATTTATATCAGATCTCAATCTTGTGATTGTTGTTTAATTACTTACTTGATGGGAATTTTGTTTCTTTTCTAGATTGTTTGTTTTCTCCTTATAGGGCCATTCTCATATGATTGTTGCTCTCGTTGCATTTGCTCCTGACTGAAGTACAAGGTCTTCTCCTTCTTTGATTGACATGTTATAAACCTTATTATAACTTGATGTGTTAGTAGTGTTTAGAGGTTTGAACCAATTCTTGTAATAAAGTGCTTCCTTTTTGTAATATTGTTAGATAATAATTATGGTGGTTTTGTGTAGCCTTATCTTGCTCAGTTCTCGCGAACTGACTCAGGTTATTAATTGTTGCAGATGGCTTACGTGGTTAGATGATGGAAAGACTTGTAGATTATTGCATCAATCTTGGTTATAATGTTCCTTTGTACGAATGTGTATTATGTTATAAAATTTGGAAAGGGCCTTTGGACATTTTAGAAGAAGGGTCAGTGCCTAGTAAATGTATTGTAGAGTATTGTTGTTGTAACTGTTGAAACTTTGGTTTGTTTGGTTATCATGTGAAAGATGAAATTTGATTACCGCTTGGTTATGGGATATTCTAGTGAATTTTAACCCTTAGTATAGTAGCGGGGCTTGTCCCATGTTATTACTCTCTTGCTCCCTAGTCACGGTTCAATAGAGATAGTATGTCCCTTTGATTTGTACATCATGTTGGAATGAATTGATATAACCTTGTTTTGTTTCCGCAAACGAATACTGTTAAAATTTGCTCTTGAGTTAAAATGTTGAGTTGTAAATCCTCCTAAGGCTTAGTAGCAATGAGTTTGTAAGCACTATAAAGTGAGCTGGATAATCATGATAAAAGTTAAACTAAAAATTTATATATAGGAATATATTATGTAGATGTGATCTACTTGATAACCTTTGAGACCTGGAACAATCAAGAGGAAACTATCTTTTGTAACGAAACATGATAACTTATTATTATTTTTATTTATTTGAGCCAAGCTAATAAACATTATCCTTTTATGGTGAAATCTTAAATGACCTCATGGTGAAAGCAATGGGTAGATTTTAGGAGATGATAGGATTTAATAAGTAGGAGGGAAATCGATTAATTAAACCTTAAATCTCTCTCTATCGTTTGGAATGTTTTCCTTTGTCAAACTTAATTAAGTAAAGTCTAGATGGAACATTTAACCAATCTTGATAAACCCTTAACCTCAATAAAAGACAGATAGTAAACCATGTGACCCTGAAGCTAAATTCTGTTGTCCTGTTCTGTTAACCCATGCCTTAATTCATGGTGATATTTCTTAAGCAAGGTCAATATTTAATCCTTAAGCAAGAAGGCTATTGTTATGAACCCTAAGCAGTACTTTTCACTCAATCGGAGCTTATGCCTTCACCTGTGCAATAGAGTTGTGGAACATGTGTTAGTGGCTTGAGTAAGATTTATTAATCTTGTAAGAAATGGAAAATGTTCTAAAATCAAATGAATAAGAAAGATTTGGACATCAAATTGATGATCCCAATTTAGAAAGCTTGGCCTTAAGCTATTTAGTCAACCATTGAAAAGAAAGAAGTTCTCCCTTGTGAAAAGAATTGTGTGAATCATTACACGAAATTTTATAAGAACGTAAGTTAAGAATTAAGAGACACTTTGATGTAGGAGCATCAAGGAACAAGACATAATAAGGTCATACAAGACCATGGTACATGTTGTCTATAGGTGTGTTAGAGTTAAATATGTTGTAAAAATGAATATATGCTTGTAAGAAGTTGGTAAGGTGACTTGACTTGGCATTTAAGGAGTAATATAGGCTAATTAAGGTCTTTTTAAGCCTTGACATCATGTAATAGCTTCCTTGTATGGATTATAGGAGAGTATCAAGGTGATATACACAGGATTTCTATGTTGAGAAGATGGTTGAGTCTTCCTAGGAATGTGAGTTGGCTTAGGAGTCAGTTTAGGAGCTTTAGAGAGTCTATTCTTAGCTAATGAATACCTATTTCATAGGTGATTCGATGGAGATGAAGGAGAGAGGGGGTTATCAAGGTTGGAAGAAGATGGAAAAATGAATAACAACATGTTTAGGATGTTTGGAAGAAGAAATATACTCTGGTTTGCATGAAATAGCTTGTTTCAATGGACTGTGCACAAGAACCCTGGCAGGACAGCAAGATAGAAACCCTCCATGACATTAAAATGATGTAAATCTCGTGAATATTAGTATGGAAATATTATACAGGTGATGTAGATCACAGTGGTAATTTTAATATGTTTTGAAAATGCATAATTTGAGTTTTATAGCAAATTGAAGGCTCTCTGGCCGATCTAGGGAAAAATAGCATAACGTTTTACTGCATAGATGAAATTGTTTGAAAATTTCAGGATACCTCTGTAATTACATGATATAACTACTGTCCAAATTTCAAGGATAATAGATTTTTATCGCTCAAGATATATGTGACTGTTTTTTTGAGTTATGACAAGGAATACACAATGTACAGAGGAGAGAGGAATTAAAGTGCATGAATGGTCATAACATGGAATCAAGCCACTAAATTTTGTATCAATCATCTTGATGAAATTTCTGAAGTGGATCCATCAAGCTACAGGTGAGATCAAAGTCCTAAGTGCCTACTGTCATAGCCAGGGTCAGAATAGGCCTGATTTTTGTATGCTACAGCCATAAAGGAGGTGTATTTTCTAACAAAGAAACAAGATATGAAATTTAGTGATATCGGAGAACCTTGTAAAGGATATTTGGGTCATTAATCTGTATGTATAGTTTCTTCATGGGAAATTGAGATAAGAGAGAATTTGCATGTTTAAAAGGCTAATAGCCAATAGAAAGAGAAAAATAGCATAATATGAAAGATACAGTTAAATAAAGGGTCTTAGACACCTTGGTTAAGGTAAATTGAATCTAGATAATAGTTACTCAGGATTTTAAACCTTTTCCTTACATATATGGCCTTGAATTAGACAAATAATGATCTTGATAATCCTTGGGGCAGGGTGTTGAGATTACACACTTGAAGAGCAATGCTTGAGCATTCATAAGGGAGCTTGAAACTTTGGTTTCTTGTCTCGATCATGTTCAATCAGGCAGAAGAGAGCTTGTGACTGTAGTAAATAAGAACTCCATTGGGAGTAAAGTGTATGGTAAGAAATATCAAAAGGTAATATATGCTAGATACCTTATCAATAGATTTTGTATCTTGGGACAGTCATGTATATGAATGTAGGAGCCTTACATATCTATTATACATTGTGTCTATGGTCACAAAGTGATCACCTTAGCTCATCTCTGATCAAGGAAGCCCTTTAAGGGTTTTTCTTTCATACAAAACATGCATTAGGCCTCCATAGACACCAAGGGGATATAAAACATGTAAATGATGATCCTCAAGTAGGGGTTGGTTGGAGTATTAGAGTAGGTTCAAGCTCTTGATTATATAGTAAAGCAAATTTTGGTATTGACCCCTGCATCATTTGGTATCAAAGCAAGGATAGGAGATCAAAGGACAGCCATAACAGGAAACAGAAGGTAGATCAAATACCAAGGAGTTCAAGGTAACAAACACATGTTTTCAAGCTTTTTATTTCTATAATATTCAGAGAAATCCATATTGTAAAGTTTTTGATTGAATCAGTCATGGAGGTAGGAGCAGTGTGTGAATTGGTTAAGTTCCTAAGCTATCAAAAGGAACAAGAAAAGAAAGAGAAAAATAGGAAAGAGGAGAAGATGAGAGGAAGATTGGCACTTCAAAAATAAATAGATGAAGTGAAGAGAGATTTGGAGAAAGTGATCACCATGTGGTTACAGTTACAGGAAGAAGAGAGCCATCAGAAGAAGAGTGGCCTAGTATTGAAAGCGAAGATGAAATGGCCTGTAAGGTCATTGGTAAAAAGAGATAGAAGGCTCAGAAAGGATGCCTTTACGAAGAAAGAAGAGTTTCCAAATGAGCAACAAGAAGAGGTGAAAGAAGTTTTCATTGTAGAGAACAAGAAAGAAGAAAAAGTGCCAGAACAAGCACTTAAGGAAGGAAAGGAGAATGAGAGGAAGGTGCTAAGGAAAGGAGCACTCATGGAGACACTATGGTCTCATTTTTTTATATCTAAGCTTGTGTTTATGTTTGCAGGTATGAAGAACTTGTTGATACTGGTTAAGCTTAAGAGCTTGAGAAATATGAAGGATGGTGTAAGCCAAGCACCCATGAAAAGAAATGAACAAGACAATTGCAAGGACCAGCTTGAAGAGGGATATGAAAAGAATGAATACGTCCATGATGACAAGGGAAGCATGACAGAGAACATGGAGTATTATGATGCATTGGATAGCATCCCCAGTGAAGAAGAAGTCCAGGAAAAGAGTAAAGCCAGACAAGAAGCCATTAAGGAGGATATAGGCAAGCTAAACGCCATTGAACAAGTAAGTATGATGACTGAATATGATGATCAGATTTATGAGAGTGATGTTTCTGACATTAAAGAAGACCTAGAGAAAAATAATGATAAAAGGTTAACACAAGGAGATGTGTGTGATCATGCAATGCCTAGAAGGCTCAAGGAAATAGAGAATGAAGATAAATCAGCAGGTCATCAAAAGTATATGCTACCCAAAGAGATCAAGCATAATTATGTGATGCCTAAATGGCTTGAGAAAACTAAGGACAAAGAGGAGAAGGCAGAGTCCAAGAAAGAGGCCATCAAAATGGAGCTCAGTCATGAAGAACCAAGGCAAGATATGGAGGAAAATTCAATTTACAAGATAAAATCAGTCCAGTATGCAGGTGCACAAGAGAGTAGAAATAAGTACAAACATGGCCTAACTCATGAATGGAGAAGAAAACATGAAAAACAAATGGTTTATCAACCTAAGGTAATCCAGAACAAGGTATGGAAAGCTAAGAGCTTCAAGGAGCAGTAGTACAAAGTCATCAAACATGAAGTAATGGAAAGTGGAAGGTCTTCAAAAGATGGTGAAGCAAGAGCTGAGTGCAGTCAGAGAAGTCAGAGTTCAAAGAAGGATGAAGAAAAAACAGGTCCTATATATGATGAAGATGAAAGAGAAGTTGATGGAGCTGACTTGGAAGAAGATATAGAAGACACATGTGATGATGAAATTGAGGCATTTAAAGGTAGAGAAGCACCAAAGTATGATTTTGAATACATAAGCATGGAATAGCTGAAAGAAGAACTAAAAGCATTAGAGGAAGTCATATATCAAGACAAGGATACTCAAGTAGATAGAGATAAAGATAAGACAAGTGAAGAGGTGGTAGAAGAGAATCAGATTTTAGTTGAGGAGGCATATGAACCTTCAAAACAGGCTGAGGAAATAGATTTTTGCATTGCAGACCTTCACTTCATTCCTAAGGTGAAGCAAGCTTATCAAAACGCCAAAAATGAAAGAGAAAGAGTATTATTGATAGAGCAGGTGGAGAAAACTTATGAGAACATTCTTAGCAATGATCAAGGAGCTGTAGCTACATGCTGTTATGAACACAAACCAGAGTTAACATACTTAGTGAAAGAGATAGAAGACCAACAAGAGGTAGAATTGAAGACAAATACCATGAAGAGGAAGATGAAGCAAGGAGCAAGCAAAAAGAGTAGAATTGAGGAGAGGAAATGCAAGAGCAGATGGAGGAGACAAACTATACCAGAAAATGTAATAAGGATGAATTGGAAGACAAGAAAGAAGAAGAACTATTTGAGCAGGAGCTCAAATTCTTTTCTCAAGGGCACTCTGATGCAGAAGCATCAAGGAAAAAGACATAATAAGGTCATACAAGACCATGGTACATGTTGTCTATAGGTGTGTTAGAGTTAAATATGTTGTAAAAATGAATATATGCTTGTAAGAAGTTGGTAAGGTGACTTGACTTGTTATTTAAGGAGTAATATAGGCTAATTAAGGTCTTTTTAAGCCTTGACATCATGTAATAGCTTCCTTGTACGAATTATAGGAGAGTATCAAGGTGATATACATAGGATTTCTATGTTGAGAAGATGGTTGAGTCTTCCTAGGAATGTGAGTTGGCTTAGGAGTCAGTTTAGGAGCTTTAGAGAGTCTATTCTTAGCTAATGAATACCTATTTCATAGGTGATTCGATGGAGATGAAGGAGAGAGGGGATTCTCAAGGTTGGAAGAAGATGGAACAATGAATAACAACATGTGTAGGATGTTTGGAAGAAGAAATATACTCTGGTTTGCATGAAATAGCTTGTTTCAATGGACTGTGCACAAGAACCCTGGCAGGACAGCAAGATAGAAACCCTCCATGACATGAAAATGATGTAAATCTCATGAATATTAGCATGGAAAGATTATACAGGTGATGTAGATCATAGTGGTAATTTTTATATGTTTTGAAAATGCGTAATTTGAGTTTTATAGCAAATTGAAGGCTCTCTGGCCGATCTAGGGAAAAATAGCATAACTTTTTACTGCATGGATGAAATTGCTTGAAAATTTCAGGATACCTCTGTAATTACATGATATAACTACTGTCCAAATTTAAAGGATAATGGATTTTTATCGCTCAAGATATACGTGACTATTTTTATGAGTTATGACAAGGAATACACAGTGTACAGAGGAGAGAGGAATTAAAGTGCATGAATGGTCATAACGTGGAATCAAGCCACTAAATTTTGTATCAATCATCTTGATGAAATTTCTGAAGTGGATCCATCAAGCTACAAGTGAGATCAAAGTCCTAAGTGCCTACTGTCATAGCCAAGGTCAGAATAGGCCTGATTTTTGTATGCTACAGCCATAAAGGAGGTGTATTTTCTAACAAAGAAACAAGATATGAAATTTCGTGATATCGGAGAACCTTGTAAAGGATATTTGGGTCATTAATCTGTATGTATAGTTTCTTCATGGGAAATTGAGATAAGAGAGCATTTGCATGTTTAAAAGGCTAATAGCCAATAGAAAGAGAAAAATAGCATAATATGAAAGATACAGTTAAATAAAGGGTCTTAGACACCTTGGTTAAGGTAAATTGAATCTAGATAATAGTTACTCAGGCTTTTAAACCTTTTCCTTACATATATGGCCTTGAATTAGACAAATAAGGATCTTGATAATCCTTGGGGCAGGGTGTTGAGATTACACACTTGAAGAGCAATGCTTGAGCATTCATAAGGGAGCTTGAAACTTTGGTTTCTTGTCTCGATCATGTTCAATCAGGCAGAAGAGATCTTGTGACTGTAGTAAAGAAGAACTCCATTGGGAGTAAAGTGTATGGTAAGAAATATCAAAAGGTAATATATGCTAGATACCTTATCAGTAGATTTTGTATCTTGGGACAGTCATGTATATGAATGTAGGAGCCTTACATATCTATTATACATTGTGTCTATGGTCACAAAATGATCACCTTAGCTCATCTCTGATCAAGGAAGCCCTTTAAGGGTTTTTCTTTCATACAAAACATGCATTAGGCCTCCATAGACACCAAGGGGATATAAAACATGTAAATGATGATCCTCAAGCAGGGGTTGGTTGGAGTATTAGAGTAGGTTCAAGCTCTTGATTATATAGTAAAGCAAATTTTGGTATTGACCCCTACATCACACTTTAGTAAACAAGAAAATTTAACAAGAAATTCCTCATGGGATGCCCCAGCTTTGAGTGTGTCATGTGGTTTGGACTTCCATGTTTTCTTGTCGAAAGAAGAGTACATTGTCCTTGATAGGTGTGAACGTTTCCGTGTTGACCTTGTGGTCTTCCCTGTAACAAGTGGTTCTTAGTGTTGGTTGTAACCTTGTGACGACATGTTGTGTCGTGTTGAGTCAAGGCAAGTCAAAAAAAAAAGTTATCCTGTATTTCACTGTGTTGTTCGTGTGTGTGATTTTTGGGTCGTTACAGAGAGCACCTCGAGTTTGTCGCATAAAAGTGGCTTCTATCCCTGAGCCCTTTGCTGAGATAGCGCAGATGATGGTTAGGTACGTCACACTTGAGGGAAGATATGTCACCATTCCCCTGAAGCATTTAATATTTCTCAATCATTTTCGTAGGAATCTAACCATCAATTTCTTGCATTATCTGTTACATTCCTTGGAGAGGTCTATTTTCGAAGTCCAGAATCATACCCGGGTTGTACCCCTACACCAAGGTCTGATTCTGCTCATCCACCACCACTGCATCTCTTGCTCTCACCCTCTGCCTACTCCCCCTGTTATTCTCCCTATCCCTGCCGACAAATGTTGGACTTTGCTACCCCTAGCAGAAATATGAAAGGAAAAAAGGCTAAGGTTTCCCTGCCTTCTTCACAAAGAATTCTGCGTAGCGATATGGATATTGAACTTGCTGAGAACTTATTGCATATTAGTAAACCTGTTGAAGAATGTAGAGATGTGGATCTTCTTACCAGGGTTGGAAAGCTTGAAGAGGAGATTAAAGACCTCAAAAATTTTCCTATAAATTTGGAAAAAATAAAAGGAAAGAGGAAGTTAAAAATTTTTGAGGACAATGATACTACTGTTGAGAATTTTAAGAATCTCCTTTCACTTGATGCTAGGCTAGACATTGCCAAGAGACGTCACAACTACATCATATCTGCACTAAAAGGTGTTTATAATTTTATGGAGCAGCACATGAGAAGTGTTTGCAGCCTTAGTGGCATTCCTGATGACATCTGGGATTCTAATGAGACTCATGACCTTGCCCTTCCTCAGGCAAACATAAATGATCCTTCACATGCCATGGCCATTGCACTATTCACCTCTCTTCAGAAAATTAAGCTCAAGATTGACAGGGTAGTCAAATAGTGAGGTGCCCAAGTGTTGTTTAGTTGTTATGAAGTTGTTGTTTTTCGGTGGTTTTGCTATTGTTTTCTTGCTGGGATGCCCTGTTTTGGATCCCTCTTTGAAATATTTTGGTCCTTTTGTTCTTCTTTGGATCTCAGTTTGGATAGATATTTTTGTATTCACTTTACTGATATATTTGGCTTTTGAGCCTACATGTTTAAGGCGTTTAGCCTTTCTTAGTTGGGTTTTCTCCTTCTGGTATCTGGCTACTTGAGCCTTTTTGTACTCACGGTATAGTCCCTTCAAAACTATTTATCCTTAATAAAAAAAACTTTTGGTATACATGTATTTTACCAGTGTTTTAATGCTAAAACATGATTGTTAGGAATTTTAGTTTTCACTTATTTACATTTGGTAAATAGTATGCAAGGTTATTATTTGTTATTTGGTTAATTGTTTGTTTAAATGTATATATTGTTATAACAACAATATTACATGTATAGTAATTGGTTTCTTATTTTATAGGAAAATCTACACCTATAAATTTATAAGATCTTCGTATGAAATATGATGAATAATTATTACTATGCAGATAGCTCATACCAACTTCATTTGGTATCAGAGCAGACTATAATCATACCTGTGATGAAATAGAAATTAGTTTGGAGGGACAATCTACATTCCCCGTACTCTCATTTATGACTGATCCATATTAGAGTTTCAGTAAGTTTTTTATTTTTAGTTTTGTTGAAACTGTGCATTGTCTTACAGTCTGTGATACATCATGTGTAGATCGATTGGATCATTGTGTTAGGAATTATTCTATTTAGTATGCACACTATAATATATTAATGTGTCTTTAAAATAGAAGTGAGTTATAACAACTCATGTAATAAGGAGTCTGTTGAGGAATCTTAGAGATTTTTTGTTTTTGGTTATTTGTTATTTAATAGCTTAAACTAAAAACTATAAATATATGAGACCCGAATGTTTTTTTTAAGATACATAAAATGCTTTTTACCGGAGCTATGAACCCGAGGGAGTTAATGGAATCCCCACCCTTACATTCTAACTACTAGGCAACGGCAAGATTAAAACATTATAGACCACCTTGTTTCCCAAAATTGTAAAATTAACACTATCCTAAAGGCCTGATAAAACAAAAGGCCCTTAAATACTAATACGCTAAACCACCCTTGAAAAAAAACTTGAGAAACAACCAACCTACCCCGAAATTTCCACAGCCTCCTCCTTGGCTAGAGGCGCCTCCACCGCTTCTCCTACACTTCCCCTCTTCCTCTTCGAATTACGTCTTTCCTCGCAGGCTGCTCGAGCCATCTGAAGCAGCAAATTGTAGGGTGATTTCCATTTATTCAACAAGAAGTCCTACTTTCCAGGGAACGGGTCAATAAGATCAACGAAAGCATCCAAATTCAGGGGTTCAAATTTAACAAGATCCCGCCGCCCCATTCTACAGGCCTTATGAACTGATACCATGAATTTCCAAAGCTTTGTGTTCCTTCTTTCTAACTCTTCCACATAGATTCTCGGGACCTCCTCTAAAATTGCCTCTGTAGTAGACTGCGCATAAGCCAAGGGCATAACAAAACCCTTGATGGCCTCCTCTAGACCTACTGCATACTTTGGACCAAAAACATGCCTGGCAATCAAGAGGGATTCCTCCTTACTTGTCTCGATTATAAGTAAATGGAACACAAATAAAGAAGCCACCTCTGAATTGACTCTACCACGTCCATTTCCTTGTAGGTAATCCTCACCAAGGATTCTCCGCACGGCGTTCTCGATGACCTCCGAACCGATGTGAAATATCTTGCGCAACCTGCACTATGAAATTAGAAAGAAAAAATCAATTTCCCTTGCATCGCCCTTCAAGAACAATGTCGGCAGAGAAGGGATGGTCGTAGTGGAAAAGATAAAACCCTTTGAGCTCCAAAGAACAAAAATAGAAATCGGTAATAGAAAAGACACTACTACAAGGGGGGGTGTATTGAGACATTAATTAGAGACAAAAAAATATTTTTGTCTCTAATACCCTTCCTAAAATGTGACACGTCCTTTTAATATAACATTTTTTAATTAATGTTTTTTTTGCATATTCCAGCTATGTGGCGATTTCATGCAAAGGGGAAAAAATGCGGGCAAATGAGCATAGGTAATATGCGGGAAAACTTCAGTACTGGGCGGGAGATGGCAATATAGCCGATTTCATTGTCTGCATGCATTAGCTGGCACGGCAATAGCAAGAAACTGGTGCGGGTCTAAGGCCGAGCAAGTATCTGAAGGAGGCCGAGCACTAGCTGGTATTCATCAATCCAATTTGTTTTCCCTGTTTTTCTGTACGGGTCTGCATTTTATATCTTTGATGATGCGCCCTTGGCCATTTTTGATGATGACCCTATTCATGCTTGACCTAGTTTCGATAGGTTCAATATTTCTGGTAATGTTTTATTGCAGATTTCTTATGATTGTGCTCAGAAATGGCGAGGGTTTGGTTTTGGGGTTGGGCGGTTTGTTTTAGGTGTGTTTTACTAATGAAAATGCAGCGGCTTTGTTTGTATGAAGATTGGTATAACTAGGGTAGGGCCCTGATCTGCAAAAACAATGGATGATATATAGTTTCAGAAAGACCAAAGTCACCCTCAACCATGGAGGAATAACAAGATTGTATTTTAAACACCATGTCAGGGAATACCTCCTAACCAAGCTGAATAGAGATATCGAGATGGCCACCTTCAGAGGCAGAAACTTTTCAAAACTTTCTGCCCAGCTGTAGCACACATATCATCACAAAGCACCCAGTCCAAGAAAGCCTCAATCAGGATAAGATTGGGGGATCCCATATCAGAAACAACCATCACGCCAATTACCAATGAGCAACAAAACCGGCACGGCAATCCACCTTTATCATGGATTGAAGCAACCAATCCAAAATAGAATGAGGTTAATGTAAAAAATAGGAGTCTTCGGCATTAGAGATTAGGGCCCATATCAGAATCCCATAAAACCATCATGCCATTTGACCCATCTTAATTTATACAAGGAAAATTTCATAAACTATTTACGAAGCCTATCACATAGTAAGATTACCAGACCCAATTCAGATACAAACAAGAATTTCAATCTATGTTGTCTTTGAAAAGAATATGCTTGAAGTATCTTACAACTACCCATCTAATTTCCCTTGGATTTTGGACCATAGTTCAATTATGTATTTCCCATCTCCTAATATAGCTTGTCTATCTCATCATCCTACAGCTCGATTAAAGAATTTGTCATCCCTTCTTTTAACCATCTTATCCTTGGCTTTTACTTCTGGAAGATGTCCTCACTTCTGTAGCCACTGTCAAGATTTTGAGTTGTTCCTTCATCTTATTTTTTAAGTTTCTCCGCGAAGGCCTCTTGTTTGATTTTTTTCTCTCTCTTCCATTTGGGGCTTTAAAGATCTCCTATTTAAAAGTTTTGTTGAAAACTTCCTTCCAAATTTGCAAAGCCTGCCTTGACTTCTTCAGCTTCCCAAAAAAATAATACATTTAGATCATGTCTTTTGACTCGTAATCAACAAAGTTTT